>UCQR01002528.1:12917-24034 GCA_900474235.1 Cecidostiba semifascia
TTTCGCGAAAAAAAGGACTTTTATAAAATCTCAGCATATACATCATACATTATAATATATCAAAGCGCGAGATCTCCGCATTGTTCGCAGTCCGAGAGTAAAAATGGAATAAAAAATAATTTATTGCGCTTTCAGCTCTCAGTCTCGGACAGCAAAAGAGAACAGACCAAGCTGCACACAGGAAAAGGCTTGTATCTGTCCGCTCATTGTTATATACACTTATACATATAACAGTAGTAGTAGCATTCTTGTGTCCGGATTCTGCATCCTATTTTTCATGGTTTTTAAACTCAAGCGTTACGCCGAGCTGAGCTCGCTGTGTTACAATGAGCAGTAGTTTGCTCTTTTCTTCAGGAAGTATAACGTTCGGATGCACGCAAAAAAGGCGCGGATATATCGATTGCGTAAGTTGCGCGCGCCTTGAGTGACCTTTGAAGCGATGCAGAGATATTCCGATATTACGCGCTGTATATTTGCATGGAGTATAATAAATAAGAGGTGAAATCGATTGTAAACATAGCTGTGTGTATGTATGTGATAGTGAATTCCTCTGTGAGCGATTACGTGTATGGAGAACGATAAAAAATTTGCATTTCAAGAGAGATATTGTTTGCGTTTTTATGGGGTGTAGTACTCGTAACGTTTATTTTTCGTGAAATTCACGAGTATAACAGTTCTTGTAATTAATGAAGTGTTAAAGACCGGAATTAAAACTTCATTTCTCTCGGTAGTTCTTGGATAAACGAGCCAAAAGAAGAAATAATAAAAACTTCAAGCACGGAGATACGGGACATTTTAATAAGCGCTTGCGAATGTTTCACGCACGTATCGAAACAAAATCGAGTAATTTATCGACCAACAAGATACAGCAGCAGGCTGTTATTAAATTAATTTATTTCCGGCCGAACTTCGCAAACCTCGTCTACTTTTCACCGAGAGGAATATAATATATAACACGCGTGTGTATTTAACGCAAAATTACCGCATAAAATTAATAATTAACGAGAGAAACTGTTATTTCATCATATCGCGACAGAAAAGCCGATAAAACCGCGAGGTTTTCTTCAACAATTACGTTCGATGACTCCGCGCGCGCGCCATATAATAAATTCCCCGTAAAAAGAAGAAACTCCTTTTTCTAGCTGACCGTGGCCTCGTGTACCTCATACGATCTGCATTATTCACCCGATGTTATAGTTGAACTTTTTCCTCGGATTTTTTCTGGAAAGCGAAATGAGCAGATATATCCTCGTGTTTATGTTACATCTATGGGAATCCACGTGTGTACTTGCAGTATAACGAAACTAGCGAGCGCAAAACCTAATTTATGATAAGTTTTTGAGTTAATTATCGAGTATACACACTGCCACCGGCTTTTACTTCAGTACAAGCAAGGATATAACATTTTGTGCTTTCTAAAAGCGATTCGTATTCCATTATATACGTCAGAGTGGAGTATTTAAAAGGAAATTACGCGGAATTTTGAAAACTTGAAGTTTGCCTTTTTATCTCTCGTTTTCAAAATAATTAAGGAACTAACTGCTGGATACATGTGAGATAATTATATACGCTTTAATAAATATGCAAATTAAGGAGATTTGTAAAATACTGTGTTTGTTTTTCGAAAATAATATCTCTTGGATATATATACTTTGGAATTACGGTGCCGATTAACGGATTATTCAACTCGCATACATACACACGTGCGTGAGTATGTGCATTTCAGGTTTTCAATGTTAATTGATTACACGTCGCTATATACAGTTAGCTACGGACTTTCAAAATTTGAGATTTCCGTTATATAATTTGAAAATGTATTTAGAGTAAGTATATATCTTATCGCAAACACCTGAATGTATATTATCATTCGAAGCGGTCATTTCCTTTAGATGATATTTATAGTCATTATCACAGAACATTACGAGAGAGAGAGAGAGAGAGAGAGAGAGAGAGAGAGAGAGAGAGAAATTATGTTCCTGTAATGATCTGTATTAAAATTTTGGTTAAGAAAACATATATTATTAATTTTCAAAAATAATATAATTCGACTTCAAACAACGCGCAGCAAAGTGTCAACTGAAGTCAGCACGCTACCAAAACTTTCACTTTAAATCACTCTCTTATACCTGCAAACGCGTAATAATACAACATCGCAGTATAAATTCATATTTTGCATTCTTTTTTTTCGGAAAAAAATATCAAGAAACGGCAAGAGCAAAAAAAGAGATACCCCACCTATGTGCAAAATACTCGCACAAGAAAACACGATTATTCCATACCCGACATATATAATAATCGAAGCGTTATATCCACGCGCAATTTCTTCCTAGGAATTTCTTCTCCTATCCTATACACCTCATATTATAATATGCAGCGTATCGCTTACGCTCGTTAACGTGTTTTCGCAATATCTCTGCTCTCTATCGAATATGCAATACTTTCCTTATATTTACACTGATATATCCAGCACAATCATATTCGAAGATCACCGTTATACAGACTCATACGGCGCGAACGACTATATCTCAGTGTCTTTTAATTTATTGTCGGCTGAGCTCACACCCTCTCGTGTCTACTCGATCTAGTCCGCAATTCCCTGAGGAAACGATAAATTTCACAGCATCAGCTTCGCCTCAAGACAACTCACATACACACAGTAGGGAAAAAGAGACAGCGAGAGAGAGAGAGAGAGACCAGCTCGTAAACGGGAGAACGTCGAGGTTGGAAAGCTGCTATATAGCTACCCGGTGAAAAGCCGCTCCAACCGCACACATACGCACGTATGCAGTCTCTATACGGATAAATAAACCGATTAGATTATACCGGAGCGATTAATGCAGATTAACGCCGCGAGGTGGCCTTTTTTATTCACCGCGAATGCGTTGCTTTATAATTGGCACGGAGTAGCGGATGCATGTATACACACATATGTGGAGTCGTTATTATTCACGCTGACTGACTTTGTGTAATGTCTGCTTTGAAGATCGATGATTTCGTTAAGGTTTTACCGCGATTTGCAATGTTGCATGGCTTGGATTGCTTTGGCTTGATTTTTAGTTATTATCTAGGCGGAGGGAAATGGTGTGTTTATGTAAGACAGCTGGATGAGATTGGCATTGAGAAGTTGGCTTGGATTAGTAGATTAGAATTCGTAATTAAGTTGTTGTGAAGATTAGTTTGTATTTGGATTGTTAATACGATCTTTACGATTGCACGTATTATAGGGTTCTTGAGAGACAGTGCGTTCATGTATAGGACACAGTTCACCGCAGCTACTTGTGGTCACCTTCGGAGGTAAAACATTACCGAAGCTCTTAAACTGAAATTAGCGGGTACAGTATGTAACGTTTGCTTAATAAAGTGTATACACATACAGTTGCTGTCAAAGATGCCAAAGAAGAGATGTCTTCATATGCGTACACATTTTGCAAGATATTTACGAGACGCATGTGATGAAAAGTAAATTTTCATCTTGTGAAATTTCAACAACGATCACTCGACAGAGTTACATCTTCTCGGTAATAAATCAATATACGCCATCTCAGACCCCCCATTATGTTTTCCAATATTTCGAAAATTAATTAACAGCTTTGAAAACTGATGGCTTACTCGAGACCACGTTTCTCACCACATAATATACAATCTAGTCATCTCCATTCACTTATCTTCCATTTATTCACTGACACTGATCTCGTGGGAGCCGAAGCTGATCGACAACAATGGTTTACACTGTAGGGGAAAAGATCGCAGTGAAAAAAAATGCTTTGTGAACAACTAGGTCGTGGTCAACCGTCCTTCTCAAGGTTTTGAAAAGAGCTACCGATTTTTCCCACTAACCCTCTCAAAACTCCTCAAATTAAGGTGTCTCTCTAATTGCCTATAATAAGGATTTTCACGCAGCAGCTTTCTCATATAAGTACTGTATTAGTCAGCAGGTGGATAAATCGGCAAGCATCGAGGGGAATTTTATCCGTCTACTACATCTGGTTTGGAATTGCAATGCGGAACGACCTCGAACTTCCGAGTAAGTGCGCTTAGCTGTGTTCGTGTCTGCAAGTATTATATAGATACAGTTGCCGTAGAGGTCAACGTAGCGAACGCCGCGGATATAACGCTATTAAAGCTCGAGACTTTCCTTCATCCCATAATTTACTGACGACGACTATACGCGAAAGACGTGCACTATAACGTACACGCGATGCGAGATCGTCGTGGAAAGAAGTGTCTTTTCATCGGTTGGATTGTAGGTTAATTCTTGTGTAGGAAGTAGTTTTCGCAACGATTTCCTTTCTAAATCTGATATGCGACTTTTATCTCTTATGCTTTACATGTGGGACTTTTATGATTCAGCGTGTCGCCGCTAGGTGGCGCGTGAAACCTTCTAGCGATCTGATTGTCCCTTCACATAACGAATTCGTATACGAAAATAACGATCGTTTATGTAATAAATCGTTCCACTTCGAATTTGTGTATTAATTGAGACCAGATTATATCTCAGGAAATTAATTAATTAAATTAACCGATCTTATCTAAATCTAAAATGCGACTTATTTATAATAACGCGCAAACTCCTAGATTCACTAGCTTATTAGCTGCTCAACCCGCTTTCCTTCGCCGCATATAATTTAGCAAACACGAAAAGCACTACGCGTTAGAGATCCTCGCCTAGTTTGCACGCGGAAATAAGATACATGCATCGCTATAAATTTTCGCGGGCTTCTCTCTCTCTCTCTCTCTAATGGAAATTGAGGTCTCCATAAATTGTGAAAGAACCTTCGTCTGGAATTCCGACCGAGTGTATAGCACTCCTCGCGATATATACGTGTACTACCATACGCCTACGTTAGGTTAGAGGCGAGCCTGTGGAGAAAGCGCGAGTTGCTGCTGCTGTTGGCCGGCTTGGCCAGCGCTATAACACAATGTATATATACGAGTAGTAGGCTCTCCTCTCGTCTACTGGGTGTCTTGAAAGTAGATTTTCCAGGGAAAAAAAGTCTTTTTTCGGTAAGTGTACGGAGTTTGTTAGCTACTGCGTAAGTTAGATACGTGATGGTAGTGGTGGATATGCTTCTATTTTCGAATGGATCGAATGAATTTTTCTTCAAAGTTTCAAAGAGACGCGCGCGTGTGGAGCGTAAAAGTACGGGAGGCTGTTACGAATAAACTTAACTTCTTGACTTTCGGCTTTTAGAAAGTTCGATATATTGTGAATATTAAATCATAACAGCTGTATATATGCATCTCGAAATTACGAGTGATTTTGTAAAGTGTAAAATGAATAATCATAATGTATACCGATCGCTATATACTTGCTCATCGCTCATCAATCAGATACCTCAGTGTTTTTATATATTTTATCGAAGAATCGGTTGATCAATAATAATGTAGTGATGTACACTGTACAAAAATGTGTCTACGTTAATAACGAGTAAATTTCACGAAATCTTCGTATAACATTCCTCGTGGAAAGAGCAGATGAAATTTTTCACTCCTCAGCGCAGGAAAACTTTCTTTCTCCGCGTGTTACATACCAAGTTTCATTCCAACCGCGCAACAATCGCACAAAGCTCACATATTATACTTCAACATCATCTCGCAAAATCTGATCCTCCTCCAACCAGGTTAAATTATATTGGCGCTCGATCTTGAAAAAACCGCATCAAGATCGGCATTAAATCGGTAACGCTCGAAGCCCGCAATTCAAGAATAAACAAGTGTGTGTGTGTGTGTGGTACAACTCACTTGATTCTAGAAGCATCTCTCACAAAAAGAAAATTTCGCACTCACATTTTCGATGCTACTCTCTCATGTCACAGCAGCTGCAGCTCTTCGCACACCTCCTCTCTTCCTCCTCGCCGGTAGTCGCACAAAAGAAGAAGAAAAGTCGTCTCCTCCTTATCGACCGGTTGATAACGATTATGTATATACCGATCACACACACGTGCAGTGTCACCCGTGTTACTCAACAAGAGTATTATTATAATAATAATAAACAACGAAAAGTCGGCAATAAGATCGGTAGAGTATTTATACAGAGACGCGCTTCGAACGGAGCACGAGAACGCGGCGAGTATAGTAAGTATAGCCTTAGCGTTTAGCGGTGAGAGGCCGGTGCTCGACTGACGTTCCCGTGCACGCCGGATATTCACTTGTCCTGGGGAATATTCGCGTCGCCTCACACGTATACACACACACTCACTCATACCCAACAGCAACAGCGCTAGCTCCGTTACACGCTGTGGCTTCTCTCGACTACTTCTACTACTACTACTACTACTGCTGCAGAGCTGCTGTTTTACTGCTAGACTGTATTATAAGCTGCGCTCGAGCGAGCGCTAGGAAATGCGGAGCGAAGCGCAAGGCTCTTCTTTTTCCATGGCGATTAGTGCATTGCTATTATGAGAGAGCGATTTTTGCGAGGAGCGGAATTTGAATGAAAATATAATAATAAGGTTTTTATTAGAATCGTACCGATTATTTGATTTCTGGTATAACGATTGCAGGTTTATTTCTCAAAGCAACGTTCGCGTGGTTGACAAATCTTTGGGATAATTGCTGCCAATTGAAAAGGATAACACAAAATTGTCGTAGGTATTTCATGCTTTGATGTGCATGGGAGTTTCTCAACGCTTTCTTATATTGGGCAATAAATGATGTGTTTGTCAAAAAATTCTGCATTGGAATAGGAGGAATAATGTACATTTTGATGATTTTAGGTAAAAATAATAATATGTTACATTTTGTGGATAAAATAACTCATTAGCAGGAGAAAGTTAAATTGTTTGATACAAGACTACTCTTCCGAAGTATATATACTATGCTGTGGAATTTGCTTAAAAACTATTTTTTGCGCTTGCTATTTATATACCAGAGTATTACAGTAAAAGTTCACGGCATTGTTATTCAGTAAACTCTACCATTAAAGGATACTCTACTATTTAGTGATTTTCTTTATAATATAAATTTGTGTATATTCCATGATTTACATCAGATCTGAAATATACGTATGTGGATTCTAATTTTCTAAATAGGCATTTTATAATATAAATAGTCGACTAACAAGACTTGACCGTACGCACGAGAAGAAAGTGAAACTGAATTAAAATCTTGGCCACATAACAACGAGACGGTCTTCAATAAATTGAAATAGACACAAACTGCATTTATATCGCCGCCGAGAGTAAAACAGGTATAGTATGGAGTATACCGGCATATTTCGCTACATAAATCATGAGGCCTGCGGAGTTGAAAAAAAAACTTTCGCCGCCGCTGCTGCTGTTGAGATAAAAAAAAATGAAAACTGATAAGTTTAATTTCTCGCAGTATATTAAACGGGTTCAGCGAAAAAAATTATACTCGAAGGATCAGCAGCAGCAGTAGCAACGAAACATCCTTAGCTGAAAGTCTGTAATTGCATTTACACTTGCAGGGCCGTGAGAATATGAGATCCGGCCGAACAAGTTCTCTCTCTCTCTCTCTTTCTCGCAATGAAGAAAACGAACTAACAATCCAGAATGTCTTCTTTCACTTTTGAAATGTCTCTTTCCAAAGGAATTATAACCAGGCTAATTTGTTTGCCTCCACCACGCGCTTTTTACATATTTCTCGCTAGGGATATAGTTACGGATTATATTATACTGGCTTTCGTTTCGAAAAATTTCTTTCCTAAAAGTTTCCGCGTCTGCGATCGATATAATGCCCTCTGATTGATGTAGGTCGACGTGTGGATGCTGTAACTGATTTATGAGTTGAAACTCGTGTTTGTTTACTGATTTTCTGTTTATGATTGAGGTTTGAAAACTTGAAAAATACAGGTTGTATACAAGTATATTTTTTTTTTAATTTTCCTACATTGATCAATAAATACTTGGATTGTCGTCTATAACTATTGTATATTTAAACTATACTTTTTCTGTAAAACAACTAGACAATAATCAACGTCATTCCTAATACTTATTATTTCTAAAAAAACCGTTCTATTCGTTTTGATATAGTATTAGAAATCACAGAAATTCTAGAGAACAAAAGAGAATTTTTCGTCTACAGCGCGTCTTTTTGGGCCACGATTCGACTCTCACTCTCTCTATAATCTGCTTTTTTCGCAGGGAGAGAGTGACTTGCAACAAATATTTATACACGTTACGTTATACACGTAAGAGCATATATCATTTCATATCCAAAAGGATTTTAAGAGCGGTATAATACACGTTGACTATAAAAATTTAATGACGCAAGAAAACAATAAAGAAGATGTAAGTATAGTTATACGATGTTATTAAAAATACTAAATTGTTTGTAAAAATTCTAATCGCTCTTGTATTGAATTTTTATACCCTCTGAGCACTGATCAATTCAATAATTAATAATTGCTCGAGAAGCTTGATAGATTTGTAAAATTAACTTGAAATATAACTCACCTAAATTTTTTTTATATATGTAACGTTACAGCTATTAGATCGATAATAACAATTTTTTGAATTGAAAAGAACGCTCAAGCTAGTCTTTCAAAAAATTTCACGCGTTTGACTAAATTTTTTTGTTCAAATCGATTTATATAAGGAGCACTGCGATTGCACTGATATCTGGTGGTGAAAAAGTGCTATATACCTATATATACACCAATTAAAGATACGAATCACACTACATATTTTTTTTTAAATTGCAAAACATTTTCGAGAGCTTAAAAATCTTCATTTTTGCTAAATCATCCAATACACAATCGCTTTACACAATATACCTAATACCGCGCTTACAATAAAATTTCACGCCTAATCATCCCTCGATTATCTCGCGCCTAATTTCATCGTCCAAAACCCACGAAGCCATCTTCCATCATTAAAGATTCGACGCAGACAAAATCTTGTTCATTATAAGCTGTATATATACACATCAAGCGTCAGAGTGAATTACCCACGATAATAGGCAAAATTACAATGTTGCAAAACAAGGAAGCCGCATCACGGGTTTTGCAGCAATGACGATGAATTATCGAGTCTGCGGGACACCTCTCCGGTATATCCCTCGATTTTGCGACACACGCGAATTTGTAGATCCTGCGAAATGCTAAAAATCAGTAACTTGCGCAATATAGCGTGGCAAATTCGATTATGAAATAACCGATTTTCTCGTCAGCTTTCCGAGAGAGAAAATTTACGGATTGTCCGGAAAGAATGAAAACTGCGTGTGCGTGTGTCTTCCGTTTCCTATATATTATACGCGAGAGCTGTGATCGCGTAATGAAATTGTTCTGTGCGTGTGCGAGATTGTTTGTTTCGCGTAACGCGCGATTTTTCGCATCGTAAAGTATAACGAGAGGAGTCGAGGATGTTGATGCAGTGAGACGATTTTTTCGTGAAAGTTTCTTTAGAGAAATAAGTTGGATTTTATTTTTATTGTTTTGTTTCCTTGTGGAAGATTATACTGATTATACTCATCTGATTATGTTTATTATTTTTGCTCTGAGAAATATTTGCATCTATGTATTGTACTTATGTTGCGTCATAGAGAGCTTGTATGTATTCCGTATAGTAATTATATTATTTGTAAATATAACTATAGTCTATATGACTAGTTACAGTATATAAATAACTGCGTGTGAAGCTCCAAAATAATTTTTAAATATTTTCTTAAAAAAAAAAAAATTTATTAGTTATAATAAATTAAAATTTCATACTATCCCTTAAATTATATCTTTATGGCTCACTTTATGGATAACTTTATAGCATTTTTAACGAAGTTTACATATAACGTGACTTATATAAGTATTATTTATTGTGAGAAAGAGCCCAGCGAAGATAATAAATATGTGAAACAATAATTTACGCGTGGCTCTTTAGTGAATATTTTAATAACTTTATACCCTCGCAGAAGCGCGTATATTTCGTCGTGGACTAATGAAAAACGACGGAGTAGTGAAAGACGATCTGATGCCGTTGAAAATTCCCCACACATAATTACGTATTACGCAATAAGAGGGAGGCTAATCCGCGCGAAATTTGCCGTAATTTAAAAATTGTTTTTATTTATACACGCACACATGGCACTTTCCAATTGGCAATTGCATTTGGAAAGCGTGTATGCGTATATATACCTATATGCGCACACGAGGTCGTAAACGATCGTGTAATTTCGGATGCGCCCGGCAAAACGACGCTCGCTTTCGTTATGTGGGCCAAATTAAACCTTGCGCCGCGCGGAGGCCTTTTACGATTGCGCACCTCTGTGCAGGATGAGATTGTGAGTAGCGCGATTTTGAAATGCACGTCATTGTTGGTTTTTTTTTCTTTATTGATATAAATGCCAGATTTACGAGGATTGAGTTGAGTGACGTGAAATAATCGGGAGAGGGTGTTCAGTAATAAGAGTTTTTGATACAAATTTATTTATTTATATAGTCGCATTTGTTTTTTTATTTTTTAGAAACTAAGTAGTTGTTAGAGGCTAATTGAGTAATAAGCGTACAGTTACAACGTAATCTAGCTTGTACTATGTGTTAGCATATTAGCAAAGTATACGTATTAATATATTCTAATTTTTGTTAATTTATAACTATATTGTTGAATATTACTAGTAAATATCAAGCATTGCAATCTTTTATTCACATATATCACTGGTCATCATCAAATTCATCATATCTCACTGGTCAAGTCGTGTTTTTATATTTATAGTATATCTATATTATATAATTATCTGATCTTCTACACAGATAAAAAGATTCATTTGAACCAAACTCGCTGTCTTAACTGTTAATGAGTATGACTTTAAATTTAGCCAAATGAATGAGAATTAACAGTTAAGAAATGGATCATTCAGTGTAACTATTCAATAAAGTGTGCGGCTCCCCATTTTAAAAAAA
Organism: Cecidostiba semifascia; assembly: GCA_900474235.1. Classification (NCBI taxonomy): domain Eukaryota; kingdom Metazoa; phylum Arthropoda; class Insecta; order Hymenoptera; family Pteromalidae; genus Cecidostiba; species Cecidostiba semifascia. The sequence goes on from UCQR01002528.1 coordinate 23,773, forward strand.
CTTATACACGCCACAGTTTTTGTTAATGTTCATATAATTCATTAAATATGAATAATTATGCTTAAAATTAGATCTAAAGAGTATTAAAGTGTTACATTAGTAGTATTATGGGTTGTATAGCAGTCATGGCTGGATGACGCAGTGCTTGACTTGTAACCCACAAATTCGCAGTTCAATCGCAGGTTTCGTCAGTTTTTATTTATTGAAGTATTAAATATACTATTTGTTTGTATTTCTAGAACAAATAATTTAAGTATTCGTG
>UCQR01002529.1:0-14096 GCA_900474235.1 Cecidostiba semifascia
TATATATATATATCAAGTTTGTATAAGAGCACTTCTTTTCAGTTATATAATTTTGCTAAAAAAATACGTACATATACATAGTGTCCTTCATCGTTCACTGGTATATATATGGTTTTTTCCTGCTCACACAACATAACAACGTCCCTCGTCGTCGCGTTTAAATTTCAAAATTTATACACATCAACAACTCCGACATAGCAATAATAATAATAATAATAATATACATATATAATATCTATCTATATATTGCAGACATTTAAATTTCACGCGCGGCTCTACCATTTCGATAAGGCACTTGAAGGCCAGATAGTTCCACTGGAAAGGAAAAAAAAAAAAAAGAAACCCGACTCGTATTTCCACATACACGTAATACAGAAAAGAAACGAAAAAAAAAATCGGTTGTGCAATACCAAAAGACACGATAATCGAGTATACCGGGGTGGAGTGTATAACGCCGCCGCTGTGATGCATCAGTCAGCAGCCGCGGTATATATACTGAAGGGAGGTGGGGGAGAATGATCGGTATCTCCTCAACAGGTGCTAGGCACCGGCGCCGAGTCGAGAGAGAAAGAGAACACAGTAGAGGCCATACGGAAAAGCCAGGCGAGAAACGCCTTCCGAGAAAAGCCTCTCTTCAGCTGCAGCAGCAGTGCGCTTTCTCGCTCTCTGATGCGTATACCGTATACATATATCCGTGATATTTTTTTTTATTTGAAAAAATCGCTAAGTATTCGAGCCGTGATGGCTATATATATATATATATATATACCACCTTAACGATCACCCTCTCAGCTGTTACCGGTCGAACTGACAGGACTATGATAAGGTTCCTGATGTGCCGATGTGATGCTGATATTCGAATTCGAGTTGGCTGGTACCTTGAGGGAACGATAGTCGAGAGCAGGAGCGGTTGGATGCTGACCTTCTCGGTGTCTGCGCAGATCGACTTTACGCTGGAATGCCTTGTCGCAGAGACCGCACTGGAAGGGTTTGTAACCGGTGTGCTTGCGCATATGCGTTATCAGATTGCTACTCTGGGAGAAGGCTTTGCCGCAAACTACGCACTTGTGCGGCTTTTCACCTGTAATCAGAAGGAGAAACGATTGGGGTTAGATTTTAGATGTAGATTTTTCTTACATTATAATATCACGTGTGTCAGTATTATATATATCTATATATACACGAAAAAATGAAGCGCATTTATCTATAAAAGGTCTGACGTCCAATCAAGGGCTGTCAAGTGTGTGTGTGTATGTATGTTTGTATACGCAAACGCAACCCCCCTGCATATCATTTAGTCTCGAACAAATACTCTTATCTAATGCTCGACTTCCTTGTTTGCCGATTTCGGGATCAAGCTTATATATACTCCGACGCGATGTGTAATTTTCTCTCTCCCGTCTAATACCATGACATTTCGACGCTCCACCTATACTATACCTATATATATATTATTCTGTACATCATGTTTGCTTATTTATGTGTACAGCCGAAAACAACAATGTGTATATACTATATATATATCGAGGATATCGATGATGGTGTATAATTATTATTGTAAGAATATATTGCAAAATTCCTTGAAACTGCAGCAGCGCAGCGGTAGTGACTCAAGGTTGACCAAACGCGCCCAGCTGTACAAATCTATAACGCGAATTTATTGTCATAAATGCAGCGCGCTTTGCATAATGTTTGCCGTAGGTCAGCCGCGCTTGCAGTTAATCAATTATTATTGTTCTTATAAACGACATCAGGCACAAAGAACTCCTGGCACTTTGTTTACCTTGTGATGCACGAGTACATAGTTCTACATGTTATATTATTTTTAATATATTCCTTGGAATACATAATTAACACACGAGAGAGAAAGAAAGATGAATCATCTGAAAATTAGAAATTCAAGAAGAAAAAAAGGAGGGAAAAATCAGCGCAGCTGCGGAAAAGCACCGAAAAGTCTCGCTCAGCAGGTGTACATCAGGCCTCCGGTATCGATCCATCTCTCGCACCTCGTTTGCGAGGACCGACTACACACTTATGTTTCTTATGCGCACGGCGCACTGGGATGAGTCGCTCTTAGTCGTGGCTTGACTCGATAAATATTTATCCAGAGGCGCCGTCACCGCGGGTTTTCTGTCTCTAGAAGCTTATATACTGCAGACTTGTTTTCAAAGTGTGAGAGAGAAAAGCTCTTCAATTAAGCGAGTTTTTTTTTCTTGTATACGCGTATATGCACGAAGAAATGTATTTTCTGTATTATATATATAGACAATTATACTTTACGCTCTATAACCATATAAAAATCGTTCTATAACCGGCACTTTTATACACATATATATATACATATACACCTCTCTCGGGCTCATCAATCATTTCCGATATTTCCTTTGTAAAGATTATCAGCGCGCGGAGGAGATTCGTTAAATCTTGATGCGACACGCGCGCGCGCGCGCGCGCATATATGATATAGTCGAAACCTGCAATTTTCTGCATCACATATATGCAAGGGGTTCTTCGTTCGAGGAAAAGTTGAGCCGCGATGAGCGCAAAAAAGGGTAAAGAAAATCAATTCTCGATTATGCATAAACTTATAGTCCGACTATGTGCTATCTGCAGTGTATATATATATATACGATGTGTGTGCGTGATGTCTAATTCCAATGCACGGGATTGATTATTTAGAATATATATGATAGCAGAGCGGGGCGCCGACCTTTATGTATACGCTTTTCTTTTTTTCATAAGAATCGGGCGAGTTATATTCGGAAAGATATGCCGGTGTTGCAGAGACGCTCTCGTATATAATTCTTGATAACGCGTCGTCGCGCTTTGATTTTAGCGCAACAATGTGTAACCTACTTGTTTATTATATTGCGAGAGACAACGGATACGAGATAATAATTATTTGCATATAATGAAACAAATTGTCGAACGCGCAATCACGAAATTCCCAACCGATTTCAATTTCGCATGTGTATATACTTATACGCAAACACAGCGCTTTGCTTTATTTTAATTTATCTCTCCATTCTCGCAGTATATACATCCAGGATGCGGGTATATACCTTATATATGTATATATATACATGTAAGCGAAAAACTTATCGTATATGTACGCGCATTAAAACTATAAATTACAACAGCGCCGTAATAATCGTCGCTCTCGAACATACACTAACGAACTCGAGCACTGCACACAGAGTCTGAAAAATAAATTTTTCCGTGTCCTTTTTCATTAAACCGTATGTATACAACTCACTCGCGGAGTATATCGAAGCCGATCCTATTAATCTAAAGCTCTTCTATATAAATGATGCATTTCAAAATTCCCGCGCGATTAAAACTTGCCGCTCATATTATACTCTCACTGATGTGGATTTGATTAGTCTACGCGGTTAATAATCAAATTTTATGTGATCGATCCGCTCATGCCAGCTCTAATTAATCCCTCGATAAAACGAAATCTCATTTTCGTGTATATATACGTATATACACATCATGACAAAAGTACTCATTACGCTATCCAACTTTAAGCAGGTAATATAATGTGGCACACATGTACACAGAAATTAGCGGCTCTCGGCTATATAATTGAGCCTCTTTTTATCCTTATCGAAAATAAGCTAAAGAAAAATAGTCGTCGGCGCGCGTGCGATTAATGCGCTTCGGGTCGAAACGATGCCCTTCACACGCGCGTTTACGCAAAGCTCGCCTTGCAACAGTTAATTTTTATTTTTATTTTTTTTTTATTGAAAAAAAAAACTCGTCGAAATTCTAGAATATTTATTCTTCTTTTTCGAATCCACGCGGGGGTGGCAAATCGAGTGAGACACACTCACACACAGAGTCGTGTGCCCCTTTTTTTTCGAATTTAATTAGCACGATGCGAGGCTCGCACGCGAGGCCTGATGGCCGCGCACGTGGCCAACCGGAAGTCCCCTTAATGCGGCCTAAGCTGTCCCCTTTCCCATCCTTCCTGCCTATATATGCACTGCAGGCATCAGTAGTACGCGTGTAAAAAAAAAGCTGATGCGCAATCGTTTCTCACGATGACTGGGATTCTCCAATATTTGAGCTGTCGGTGATTCAGTTTCAGTTTTTTTTTTTTTTGCGTATATACGTCGTGTGAATTTTGTATTTCGTCTATATATATACTCGACTGTTGTTAATATACAGTGCGTATATACACCGGAGGGTATTCTCCTTCTTTTCAACATTATGATTGGCTATAAGTATACTAGTATATATACGGTGAAGCTACCCGAGCAATAATTTTACGCTACGTTCGCTTATAAATATGCCTCTATCTCTCGCTCCGATAGCAATTTTCTATACGGAGGAGAGAGAGAAAGGGCGTTTTAAGAGCGGTGTTATTGTCATTCTTTGACATGTTTCTATATATATATACAAAACACAATTGCGAGACTACTTTGGCTGAGACATTAGCTCGGTATGTATATGTACATATATTCCGCGTTATTTTGCTTACCCTTTCGTTGTCTCGTGAAACTTTGTATATATACACACATATATGTAGGAATTAAGGGTAAAAATTATATATCTCTTTGTGTTTTATTGCGCAGAGTTTTGTGTGAGTGCGCGCGTTTTCAGCCAACAAACTTTTCGTTTGACTTATTATTACTCACGGAGAAATTGCTCGTGTATTGAGAAATTTTTGTTTGCTTTATTTGCCCGGTGCTGATATATGCGTATATGTATACATAAATAGAGAAAATACCGCAGGTGATGTATATACAAGTTATAGGGAGTATTAGCAAGAGTTAATGATACACATATGTTTCTTATATACTGTATATGTATACATTGTTTCATATCGTGTATATATACACACGAGAGAGTTGTTGCGGATACGTTTCTCATAATTTGCGTTGAAAATGCCTTGCTGTCTACTGTATTTACACAATTTGATTACGTGTACATAATGTATAATTTTGCTGTTTAAATTCAATCCGTATATATTATGGGGTGCGGCTGGCAATGAAATTCTTTGCATAATTGTAAAATCACACTTTACTATAGACGTTAAAAAAAAAAAAAAAAATATCGAGAAATCGTCAATCGAAGACGTCAAATGCGCATATATAGGAAGTAAATTTCACGGCAGTCCGGCGATTTCGGCATAAATCTTAGAATTACGAGCCAAGCCAGGCGTTGGCTATAACGACGCTCGTAAAGCATGAAAAAGCGCGAGCGCACGTCCGACAAATGAGTTTTTATCTGATCCTTTACATCGCTGCAGTAGTATAGTTATACACAATGCTCGCAGAGCCGGGGGGAAAAGAAACTCCCTCCTGCTACTTACATTCTGTTTGGCTTTGGCTATATCTTATCTTGATTTTCATAGACACCTTTTCTGCACTGCAAATGTGCCCATTTATAATATATACGAATCGTTCAAAAAGTCAAGTTATGATTCTGCACGAATAATATTATATAGCAAAAATATACTGTCTCGTTTTGACATCGTTCCATGAATAATAGATTCTCGTTTAGGCTCTCCTTGCGCGATCAGACGTATATAGGGACGATCGTACACATACACACACACACATAGACAATCAAGTGTACAAAGACCTCGAGGAAAAAGCGAAAACAGCTTTCCAAGACCCTCGAGCATATATCCATCTAATATTAACTGTGTACAAGACAAGGCTCTTTATATACCGCCGAGCTTTTCGATCATCTATATTCTCGCGAAAATATATAATAACAAAACACATCAAATGTAAAAATCGTACTACACTTACCAGTATGGATGTAGGTGTGCTTCTTCATATCGGACTTCTGATGGAACCTCTTGCCGCAGTACTGACAGGGGTAAGGTCGCGTGTCCGAATGAATCAGCAAATGGGTGCTCAGTGTGCTCGATCGTTTGAATGCTTTGCCGCACTGTTTGCACTGAAACAATCCGAGCGGGAAGAAAAAAAAACGTTCTCATGAATCGTCGCCTTCGTAACTCGACACCTATATAATAATATCATATGCATCCTACAACTCTCCCCACATAATATCATCTCCGATGTGTATATACGAAAAATTCATTGTAAGAAAAAAAAAATGAAAACAATTACCGAAGAAGAAAACGGTAAACATGCAATTACTATTCCGCTGCGGTAGTCCGGCGGCTATTAAACTATTATTACCTTCTGAGAATCAATGGAGCGTGTAAGACAATATATCGCGCGGAGGAGGAAAAGTATAACGCGAAGGTGGCTCTCTCACTCTTATACGCCGCATGTGTATGTTATATTGTCTACTACGGCGCCAGACGCCGACAATGAGAGAGAGAGAGAGAGAGACTATATGAGAAAAGGTACCTGCATAATACTCAACAACGCGACACACACACACGACGTATTGTAATATAACCTATTAAAGGGAGGAGCGCGAGAGCAGCTGTGTGTCTGACTCGACTTCAAAGTAGTCTCTCTAGGATGTGGGAACGTGCTGTGTCTCTCTCTCTCTCTCTCGATAAATCGGTATTGATGCATCATCATATTCATAGAAAGGTTTGTCGCGTATATATATATAGTTTCGAGAGAGTTGACCGGCAGGAGGTTCCGTTATATTATACACTATCGCTTCGCGGCCGACAAAGTAAAAGTTTCCTGATCCGAAGAGAGCACGTATATATGGGGACAGGTGTCATTTGCGCTCTCGCCTTTTACGAGCGCTCGTAAAAATCTTCGATTTTCGCGCTGCAGGGTGTGCTATTCGTATATACATATACCCGCGGGGTGACAATTTGCGTTGTCTCCCGCTCGATTTTTATGCGCCGGCACTTGCACATTTATGTAGGATTTTAACGCGTCGAGAGGATTTACACGGAAGACGCTCTGCTGTGTATTATATCTCGATTCTATATAAATAGAACGAGTTGGTGTGTTAGACTAATACTCGAAGGTTTTTAATGTCAAAAATCTGTGTGAGGAGGATTATGTATTGTAAACGGAGAAAGAAGAGAAGTTTGGCGCGAGATTTCCAAGACAGATAGTGATAGTATATACAGTCGCGAAAAAGCTTTCCTCGAAAGCTCGGCGTAGTTTCGTCGCTTCTTTTTTATCCACGAGGATCTAGGCTTTGAACGACGCGATATATATAGTATAGAGCTTATGTGTGTGTGTGTGTGTGTGTGTGTGTTAGGCTTGCGCACCCTTGGGACACACATTTGCGCTCGTTTCCTTTCGCGAAGCAGTAGCTCATATACATATCGATTTCTCTCGCGCGGAATAGCTACAACATTTTTCGTCTATTTCTATACATATATCCAAAATTTACGCCGCACGCTTTCAGACAAAAAAAAAAGAAACTTGTATAAATATATACCTGAAAAGTGCGTTCGGTGGACGGTGGCGTGAGCGGAGAGTGATGGTGTTTCTGCCTGACGACAATAACGGGGCTGTCGTTGCCGGTTCTCGTGGGCGAACTGTGAGTCGACGATGACGAACAGTTGCGTCCACCACCCGACGTCGTCGTCGTCGTCGTCGTCTCTCGAGCTTCTCTTTCGCAGACTGAACCCGGTGACCAGATCTCGCTCTTACGGCCGGAGTTGAGCAAAGCTGCGCCGAAACTGCTACTACTGTGACTACTGCTGTTACTGCTCACGCTTACCCGAGAAGACAGGTCGCTTGGTTTCGTGCTCAGATTCAGAGGCACTTCTTCCTCTGTTGATGGCAGAAGAGAAAGCACATTGTTTTTTATTTTTAGATTTTCGAAGGCCGATGTTCATATATTTATTTTTGTCAAACTTTGATACTTACGAAACTTTGCCTTCTCAGGTGTAAACCTCCTCGTAGGTGACGAGCATCCCATAGCAGGACTCGGCGGTCCAGCCGCGTGCATAGGTTGTCCAGCCAGTGGCGCAGTGAGATCTAGCCTCGTCTGCTGCTGTTGTTGGTGAGGAAAGGCCGAGTGTGGTAACAGCAGGCCCGCGGCGACCGCGTGATGGGCCCACCAGGCGGCCGCAACGCTTCCGTAGCCGCCCGCGTACATCAGGTTGCAACGCATCTCTGCTGCTGAAACACAGAGACGAAGCCCTCTCTGCTTATATTCAGGACGTCTTTTTTTTTCTTGTATTATTTTTAAATCTTTGCGGTGTAGCGGCGGCTCAGAAAAATCACGGAAGGTGCCGACTGCTGATGCCCGCACACGCGAGGCTTTCTTTGTGTGATGTGATGCACCTCTATATGTGGAGGTCGTTCGAGGAAGCGGTTTTTTTTTGTTTGCGCGAGAGTGATGTGTTTCTACAGTTTATTGAAATGTAGGTCGTTGACTTTGGATTATGTAGTATCGAACTAGATGATTTTATGTCTAATATATTAATATCATGCATTTATATTATATTATATATTTTATTTTTGTTTCGTAAAAGGGTCAAGCCTCCCCGCGATCACGCAACTCTTCCGAATTTCACCACCTCGGTTCGCTGCAATATATCGCATACAAAAGCCTCGCGTGATATAATAATAATATATAAAAACGCTCGAAAAAAGTGCATCAGTTTCCGCAATTGCGTCACACCAACGATTATTCTATATAATAGCCCCCAATAATGGAAGCTTTTTTTCGAGCAAACAATAAAATTCACTCACCACACACGCGAAATCATATAAAAATTTGCATAATCAAATCCCATTCAAAAACACACGCGCGCCAGTTCGTTCGTTCATTCATCATCATACATATATAAGCGCAGTTATATATTATGTAGATCTCGGCTTATCAAAAATTTCCGCCTACCTCTGTTGGCAGGTAACGTCGGCAGGTCTCTAGTGGCAGTAGCATAGCCATTGACCAAGCTGAACGCGCTGATCCTGTCGTGGTGTTGGCCGAGGACACTTCCCGCGCCAGGACTCCAAGGACAGTGCGGATGAACCGACGGGCTACTCGGAGGTGATAGGGTAGCCGGTGGCGAGAGTGCACCCGCCGGTACGCCTACCATCGCGTTCGCCGCCGCGCTGCTGTCCAGTTCCGCTTTCATGTGCCAATTCGTCTGGGGCACTGCTTCTGCAAGGAAGAATCGAGTTTTTTTTTTCATTTTTCTCTTGATTTGTGGCGTGTTTTTGATTTATTGGATTTCGGAGAAAAACCGGTGTGTATTATTATCCTACGGAATGATAATCTATCTGTTTGAGTAGATTAATGCGTGTATTGTACTGACAGGTTTGATATTTGCGCACGTAGTCGGTGTGTTTGACATTGAAATTAGAGCCGTTTGTGATTATACGAGGAAAATAGTTGAAGAAATTGTCTATATTATTTCGATGATAGAAAAATATAATGGATGAATAAAACAAACTTGGCTTTTGGGCTCAATCAGGCGTATACATGGAATGTAAGACGGCAATCTATACTTGTTCATCATCTCGTGTACAAAGCCGATAATATAATTATACTCGGCGCAATTATTCTTTGTATCTGTTTTCCGCTATCGCGCGCATAAACGGTGGAAGGAAATTCAGAAAAGATAAGAAAAGAGTCATCAGGTTCCTAATATGTGAAGTTACACTTTTAATTGCTCATATACATCCAACTGCGTCATATAATTTCCGATTGTCAACATCTGCGATTTGACGGATTCTGCGTTAATTTTGTGTATACGAGAATTTAATATGTCGGATTGAATTTTCTTCGCGAAAATATTTATTGATCCTGCGATGCATGAATATGACGCACTATAAACATGAATTTTAATTTTGTACACATATAAAGAATGTTTCTTCGATGAAATCACTATACGTTTGTTATTATCACTCCGAATCATCGCGATTATCGCGATTTTCAATATACATAAACCGACAAAAAAAAAATTGCAATGTTAAACATACCAAAAATCATGATTACGTGTCTTGAAAATCTTCTCTTATTCACTAATATTCAACTCTCCGCACTTGTGGACGTCAACTATACTACGCGTTTTCTCAGTAAAAGTCTTTCGAAAAAAAAGACGAGCCCAAGTATCGAGCGACTTAACCGCTCGGATCGTCAAACACAACTGAATCCGGATTCCCCGAGCGCCGAGATGTCTGCTCGGTAAATCACACGCAGTATATCGGGACTCGATTCTTGAATATATTTGTAAGTATAAAAAATTTCGTAAGCACCATATGTCGCTCGAGAGCGAATCAATATTTGCACAGAAGGTGTCCTTCCGATTTTCCTTAAAAACTCGTTGACGATTCCGGTGACGTGTGCACTCGCCTTACATATTTACGATTCTATTTTCTGCCGTATATCTTATTGTTTGTTATCTTATTCCACGTGGACGAGCATCGCATTGTCTCCTATATACCGATTATTCCATATAGAATCACTGCGGGTAATTGTATATCTCTGATGGTACAGACGTTAAAAAGCCAGAGACACGCAGTAGTGCGGGTATAATAAATGCGCAAGACCGCGTAAATAATATTGTTTTGATGCGTCTGCGAACTGTTGAACCGATGACGCAAATAACGATCGCAGGTGCATCGGTAAAAAATCGGTTCGAACTCTTCCGTTCGCACTTACAGACGGTGTTGTTTAAACACGTGCAACTTTTGGAAGCTTCTTGTGATTTTTGTGAAGATCAACACATTACACACGCGTCCGGTATCATAACGCGAGAGACTTAAGACGCAAGCGGACCAGAAGATATCGAGGAAACTTTTGGCTGATAACGCGTGACTGGATATATTTACGGAGTTCCCAAAAGATTCCGACGATTTCTTGTCGTTTTCTCGATCCATCATCGCGATCGTCACGTGCCGATTTATTGCCGATTTTCAAAGCCGCTCGCGCTTCTTATCTATACAGCCGCGCCGGGTATAAACAAATCCACGCACCGATACACTTGCCGATCTCCAATTAGCAATAATTAGCAATAATCCCCAAGACTTACCACACATGACTCTCCTTGACGACCGGTTAGATCCTCAGAATCCTCCTCGAACTGTCATCGGAGCATTATCTCGTCCCAACAACAAGATTTTTCACAAAGAGTTTAAAATTACAATGTATGCACAAATTCCAGATGAAGTCGCAAGCGATGATCGAAACTCGAGAAGCACGTGTCGCGAGATCGACCAAGAGTCGCACGCACAAAGTCAGTAGTATACAGCGAGTATAATATATAGGTATACACGGTGAGGTGTATATACACAGCAGTACTCTCAGCTGATGGTCACGAGCAACGCAAACTGAACAGATTCTGCAGAGCGATGCGTCCGGTGGTGGCTCCTCAAGCCGACTGATCGTGAGGTGGGCTCGTGCTGGCCTGGCCAGCTTACCTGCTACTCACGTTCCCCCTTCGACGCACGCATACACACGTGGCCCCTGCCTGCACGCAGGTAGAGCTGCTGCTCTTCTTTTCTTTCTGTCCCCTCTCTACTCTCTTGCTCGTCAGCATTGACTTCCTATATAGTCTGTGTGTGTGAGTGTGTGTGCAGCGCGTGTGCTACCGTCGAGTGCACCCCTCTCTCTATTGTAGGCATTATTATACGGGCTGGTGAGAGATGCGCCTCTGTCTAGTGCATTGCTCCGCCTACGCGCCTTTTATATTGAAGGTGGGGGTGTAGAATGCAGCGTAAAAGAGGGATCGGTATGTGCGGAGGGCGAGAGGATTAGATCTCGGGAATATTAGTGGGTCATTCGGGATTTGGGGCTGTGTGTATATGTGTATATGACTTTTGGTTTGGCAGAAGTCTGCACTTTTTATCGTCTTTTTGAAACGATGGTTTTGAGTTATAAATATTTGTTTAAGGATGATAATGTTGTTGCTGCCGTGTTGACGCACTTGAATGCAAATCGGGATCACGAAGAATCGGAATCTTGAAAAACAGATTCGGATTAATTTGACATGGTAATGCGTAGTTTTTCGAATAATAAGGGGTTGTATTGTGCCGTTGTGCACTGATTCGCAGATGTAGCTAAATATTTGTATGTAAGCATAAGTGTTCTCAGTTCAGTTACCCTGAGAATATTATAATTGTCAGTTTTTTCCAAATTACTCGGAACTGCTTTATTGCTATGTCTGCATAATTATGAAGTTATCAGCTCATTAAAAATGTACATATACATCAGTTGGAGATGATGGTAGACAGTCGGTGTATATACATTATTGACAAATGTCTACTAGGAACTGCACAAATTACATTCGTATAAAAACTTGAAAACTGCAACCCTAGCACAACTATTTTTCATACTATATATGCATATTTACGTATACTGGAATATACAAAAAGAAAATCATCTTAACGAGAAATCGGTATTTTGCTGCAACAGACAAACCGATGCTTGCAATTTAATATTTATATAAAAGTTTGAAAATGACAAAAAGTCATGAAATCTTGATTTTCAACATGATCGAATAAGTGATCTTATGCTATTTTCAAATCCTATTATAAGTTACACATAACCGATTTTCTTTTTCAAATTCTCTATAATTATTATACTGAATGCTTTTTCTGAATTTACTTGCACATGTCTGACGGTATCATCTGTTTCTACTGTTTCACTTTCGTGTTTAACTTACTTAAATTTCCTTAATGGTGCATAATACCTGGAAATGCTCTCGTCTGACGCGTTATGTAAAACTAAAGTAATTATTCAAATCTTTATATGTGCTAAGCTACTGATTATATAGTGACGAGAAAATCATACATCGTCTTACGTTTAATATTTAAATCAGGTAATCGGGTGAAACCTATACGTTATTTACATTAAAAAAAATCTGTTCGTAATCAAAAGAAGGAATTTTTAATCGGAATACGCGGAATGCGATTTCATTTTTCGACGAATCTCGCTAACCATGCGTAGCTGATTGATTCTTAAAAATGAATTAATTTTGAAAGATTTGAATCATTGGTATTGCATTATTTACTATATGATCCTTAAAATGTCAAACCGCTTTTTCTTTTAAAACTATAGCTCGTTTTCTTTAATATGATCACTGTCGTTTAAAAATAAATGTTATTTTTTTCAATAAAGCAAAAGTCATACATGATTTTTCTTTTTAATTTCATCAGAACACAGGTATGGGCAAATATTTTTCTTGAAAATACTCTAAAAATAACTGTGCAATAACATCCACAAATCATTTTGAATTCCTTGGATAAAGATTAAAAAAAATATTAATATACGCACACAAGACATCGCTTTGTTCTAACAACGATCGCGTACAAATAATATCGAATACACCTGATGTATAGATGTATGTATTCACTTATTATAATCGTAAACTCGACTGGATAATCACAATCTCCCGAAAAAAATAAACTTCGAGCTCGTTCAAACAGACCAATAACATATACACGAAAAGCATGACGTCTGGTGTATATTGTCGCACTATATAACATTTTCTGTCTGTCATCGCGACCAAACTACTCCCTCTACTCCCATCAGCACTCATTCAATGAGACAACTTTTTTTTTTTCACTATCCGATCCTAGTTCATTAAAATTCATTCATCATCACACCTGATGAATAGCTAATACCTTTAAAAAAAAAAAATCGCAAAGCTCTTCATCGTCACAAATCCAACGTGCGTCATAGCCAAAATCCACACCGCAACAGATAACAAAGCTCATTATAATGTGTATATTATAGATCGTCATCGGCGTCACAGTGTCAACACACATAGCATCAAAGCAAATTCTCCATCCTAGATCTACATAGACACGCAGAGCTTCGTTGGATCTCTCCTATCCGAGCGAGCATCGAATCTCGCCTCGCCGCGATTAGACAACGTCGTGATGGTGGGCGTCGCGACGTCAGAGTGGCTCTCAGCCATTGGTCAGAGTGTGGGAGACGCCTACTCGCTGGCAACGGTTCGACTTGTGCGCCGGCGCGCTACGCTGGCCTATTGCGAACTAGGACCGTGAAGGAGAGAGAAAGAGAGAGAGGATCATCGTTGGGATTATACTGATGTGGTGGTAGGAGATTTAGGTGAGCTATTATGCTGTTGAGATGATTGCTGCTGCCGCTACTACTGGCTGTTGGGGAATTTGACTTTTTGGAATTCTAATAGAGGATTTTGCTTTATATTGCTTTGAGGTATGCTGGTATGTGGATATTATGTTATTATTAGGCGTTCGTGTGAT
>UCQR01002530.1:0-15438 GCA_900474235.1 Cecidostiba semifascia
GCAATAGGTTTCGACAGTACATTACGCAAAATTTACAACAACAAAAATATATATATAATAAATCCGAGAAAAATAGCTGTGTATGCTATATTTGTACTTGAAACTCATCACGCAACAGAAACGCCCAATTACAACTTTGGGTCAACTTGAAGTCACGGCAGAGCCCTCTACAAGCCAATCATTGAAATGATTTCTCGTAAAAGTAATTAGTAATATTTTCTATCAAATTGTAAAATTAGAAAACATAAATGTTCTATGCGATTAACATTAAAAAAATTCGGATTTTAAACAATGCTTGATGCACAGTAGAATTCACATCAAGCAACGTGGTTGTAAGACACAGGCCAGGCATACCAAGAATAGGTCAACGCGCTGCTGCAGGTAACAAGTCTTGGCGCCGCCTTTTGGCCGCAGCTGCATAGAGTAGTACATAATCGGCCATTTGCAGGCGATGCATGCAGTATCTTTTGTCGTCGGAATAATATTTCGCTTCGTCACTCTGGACCATTGGCTGTGCGAAAAAATTGGCGCGACGCCTCCGTGTTTAGTCTGTCCCGGGAGATCTCTGCACCACGGGTTATAATAGAAGGTCTGCTCGAAAATAGCCATGAGTTCTTGAGCTCTGTAGAAAGACGAAATACCACGAAATAACAAAACTCTCGGTTGCGCCGTTGGGACACGCGCCATCTGGACAGCGCCACATCGAAGAGTCATGAAGGTAAATATCATATCGAGGCATTATTCGCTTACATTATTATTTCTCTTTCCTAGACCACGATCTGCCTTAGAATTTGAATTTTTCTCAGAGCAGCGATGATGATTGTTGACGATGGTTTTTCGCTTTTTTACAGCTGGATGATAATTAGGTGACGTTGGACCATTTCTGGGGCTGATACATAATAGGTGGCAGCTGACCAGCTGCATGAGTGTTGGAGCAACAATGAGTATCAACAGTTCTCTGTCCATGGATTTTGAGGAGTGCGACAGTGTTATCATCGATGGCACGAGTACTACTGCTAGTCGAAGTCCAGCTTTGTACGAGACGGATAAGCAGGACAATGAAAAGTCCGAGGAGGATTTGGATATACAGGAAGGAGATTTGGAGATAACATCAGGTGCTGTATCAAGTACTAAAAAAACAAGTAAATAGCTTAGTGTTAAATGTAGAATTGAATAAGGTGTGATTATTATTAATTCATATGAAGAAGATGCTTTTTACACTGTTTACATTCTATATTGCTCTCAGACATCTTATTTTCAATGTGAATAAAGTCTGATTATTTTTATTTATTACAGATGTTCGGAAGGTGATAAAAAAGAAAACAATCAATTTATCTGATAATGAGGATCATAACTACACTGATACACAAACAGAAAAGTCAGATAATTCAAACACAGGTTTCCCAAGTAACTTTATATATTCAAAAGTAGCAAATTCTGGAAAAGACAAGTATATTGGATTGAAAATAACAAATCTAAATGATTTAAAAAAAGCTATACCTCGCTTAAAGTTGCCAACAATACTGTCATCGGCATCATCGTCACCATCATCATCTGTTAAAAAACCAACAGCTGTGCCTGTGGAAGTTAAACAGAAATTACACAAATATTGTCGTACCTGTGCTGGATTGAAAGTTCCATTGGTTGACATATTCAGTGAGAAAGGAACACAGATGCGACTAGCACAGCAAATACGACACCTAGAAGACATAAATAAATATGATAGTTTATCTACTCAAATGTGTATGGACTGTATTTGTGATATGAGAATGAGTTATAAATTCTTCATGCAGATAAAAAAAGCCGAAATAAAATTGAAATCGATTTACGATTCTTCATTCAAAACATCTCAAAATGAAATGACTGGTGTTCATGTGCAAAATGAAACATTGGTGGAAAGTAATAATTATGAAGTTTCGGATACTGAAGGGATCAAAAGTGAAGCCGAAGAAATTGATGGTATTGAAATAAATGACAATTGTAGTATTGGAAATGATTCTTTTGAAGAATTTGATCCTGATAATCCTAACTATACGGATGAAGCTGATTTAAAAAAAATCACAGAATCTGATATTGAATTGAATAAGAGCACAGAATCTAAAATCAATACTGATAAAACTGCAAAATCTAGGATTGATTCAAATAACCTGATGGAACCTAACACTGATTTAGCCAAAGAATCTGAAATGATTATACAAGATGACGTAGATAAGCTGAATAATTCAGTGTATCAATACAATGAGTGTTTGAATGCATACATCAAAGTTGAGTTTTCTGGAGAAGTCCAAGAAGATAATGAATATAAGTTGAAAGAAAGTAGTACTAAAAATGATTCACCAACTTTAGAATCCTTCAGTCGATTAACAAAGTCACCTGCTATCTTAAAAAGAAAATTATCAAGTGAAAATTCAAGCGATGATAGTACTGATAAACATAATAAAATAGATTTTCAGAGGTTCAAAGATTTGAAAATTCCAAAGTTGGATCTTCAAGATTCTACGAAAATCAAAACAGAAGAAGATGGAGTAATGTATGTCACTGCTAAAGGCTCTAAACCCAATGAAGTGCTCTTAATAAAAGTAAAAAAAATGAACAAACCAAGTGAAAAAAAGGTAGGAAAATCACTTGGTAAAAAAAGGGGTGATGCAATTTCTTATCAAAAAGGATTTTCAAGATTTGAATATACAAACAAAAAGGATAATTCTATTAATGAACAAATAGAACAGTATAAGAAGAAGAGAGTTCAAATTTTGGGAGAAGTTGCAAATATGACAGAAACGGATTTTGATGAGGACCTAGAAGCTACAGTTGTAGGTGAAGATGTTTTGAATGATGAAGAAGTTTTAGAACAAGAAGAGGAGATAGAAAATGGAGAAGAAGATGCAGATGAACTTTCTGAAATACCTGCTTTTTCATCCCAGCATGCAGCCCAGTTGGACAGAATGAAACAGCGCTGGAAAGATATTAAAAAGAGACATGAAGTTATAAATAAAGATTTAGCAGAAGACTGCACAGATCGATTAAAATCTCTTCTAAGGCAAAAAGATGAAGATATACAAGAGTTCATTAGTTATTTAAAACAACGGAGAATCGTGGTGTCGCGTTTAAAAGATGAACATATAATTTCACTATACGAGGGAAAAAATAACGTAATTTTAGAAAGGCTGCCTGTACAAGTTTTGGGTACATCACAGGATGAAATAGATCCTTTTGAATTGAAAGAAACTTTCGATTGTGACTTTTGCGAACAATCTTTTCCCAACAGGGATATGGAATATGAACATTCGAAGATTCACGACTTTAAATTAATGCATTACTGTGAAGATTGTCAACAAGAATTTCTAACTCATAAGGGAAAGCGAAGTCATAATATCACTTGTGTACAGAAGCTAATGTGCAAATACTGTGATATGATACTAGAGTCTAAAGGAAAGAAAAGGCAGCATGAGCAAAAACACTGCGATGAGCAAAATGGTCAGCTTTGTGATCTATGTGGTGAGAAATTCAAACATCAGGGCACCTTAGATCAGCACGTAAAATCTCGACACATGCAGCTGGAAAAGATTTACAAATGTCCTCAGTGCTCAAAAAGATTTGCCTTCAGGACGAAACTGACTTTCCACTTGAAAACAGTTCACACCACCAGCAGACCTTTCTTGTGTGAAGACTGTGGGTCGGACTTTAAAAACCCCGCAAGTCTTAGGCATCATAGAATACGAAAGCACCAGCCAACAAATAACAAAAAAGAATGTACTGTATGCAACAAGATGATTCCGGTCTACAGTATGTCCAAGCACATGCATACTCACAAGGCCTACACAATCAAATGTCCTCGTTGTGATAAGATGTTCAAGAACACATCAACTCTAAAGCAGCACATAAGGATCCACGAAGATCAGCGTCAATACAAGTGCGACATGTGCGGCGTTGGGTTTAATAGACGAGATGGCCTGAGGTTGCATATGAAAGTTCACTTGAAAGCGGATAGCAGAGGTCTGAAAGAATGTTCTTGCCAGCTTTGCGGCGAGAAGTTCCCCAATCATTCGATGCTCGTTATCCACAGGAATCGTACTCACAAGGACGGTCGAAACTATACTTGTCATATATGCAACAGGTCTATGATCTCTACTCGATCGCTCGAGTGGCATTTGGCGCACATACACAATGAAACAATGCCGGGTATCATCAAGGATGAGTCCAGCGTTGATGCTGAGACCAAGCGAGTGTCTTGCTATCATTGCAACAAGACCTTCAAGACCGAAATGATCCTTAGAACCCATGTAAAAAACACACATGTGGAAAAGGAACCCATGAAATGTCTGGACTGTGATCTCAAGTTTACGTCCGAAGTTCGACTCAAGCATCACATGATGATCGAGCATAATCGTCTGGAGGGTACCCTCGCCTGTCCTCACTGTCCCAAGAGGTTTGTCAACCAACTGAGACTCAAGACGCACATGATATCACACTCGGACGAGCGACCGTTCACTTGTGAACTGTGTGGTTTCATGTTGAAGACGAAAATTCAACTGATCAAGCACAAGCAGAACAGACACAGCAATGAGCGACCACTGCAGTGCAGGTACTGCTCATGGAGGTGCAAGCAAGTCAGCGCGCTGGTTTGCCACGAAAGAACCCACACGAACGAGAGGCCCTATAGTTGCAGCGTGTGCAAGCAGAAGTTCAAGTACCTGGGCGATAAAAACAAGCACGAGAGACGGCACGAGAGCCTTGGTGGTTCTGGATTCAAGAGAATCGTTACTGGAAGAAATACGAATAAGATTGTCAGGAAAAAACTGCCAAATTCACAAGAGCAGGATTCCGAAATGGAGCACGAAGAGTACGACGTTGACCAGCAAGAGGATGAAGAATATGAACAGGTTGAGGGACAAGTGGAAACTTTTGATGAAACGCAAATTATTAAATTTGATGATAATGGAGAAATAATAAATGAAGAATCTGAAGCATCTTACGATCAGGTAGGTTTCTCGTGGTTTTTTTTTTGTATTTGGACTTATCATTGTAAAATTACAAACAATTCAAATTTTTTTTTATTAATTTTCAGATGTACGTAGAGGATGCATCACAAGATGCGAGTGATTCGAGTAAAGTCGCAGTAGGTATGGAAGATGGAACAGTTTATACGGAAGAAGTCACGGCGGATCAAATTGAACCGGAGATGATCGCCGGGAATATAATAAACGAGCACATACTGCAACCAGGAACTGTAGTCCATCTCCAACAACAAGACGAAACGGGAAAGATTCAAGTGATACCAGTCATGCTGTCATTGCCAGACCTGTCGGATGCCACTGCTCAAGTTGATTTAGCAGGCGCTTCTATAATGTATAATAACTAGAGTATACAGAAGAATAATAGTATACTCAAGTTATTTGTAGATGATTCGCGGTTTTTGTAAGGACTTTTTCCGCGTTCTTACATAAAAGTGAAGTGAATGAAAACTTGTTACAAGATTGGTGCGAATCAAGACTTTAGAGGTTTAAACTATCGCCGATGTAAGGATGACTATACAAGAACAATTAGTTATTTATTAATAGAAAAATCTTTCAAATATATTGATTTAAAAAATCACACATTGTACATTTACATAACTCAGCTTTGTTGATAGAATAGGTGTTTTAACATTAATCAAGACTGTGGATTCAAATTACAAACGATTTATTATTTAGAGGATATTAAAAAAAACTCTTGTAAAAAAAGTATGTATAGATAGATATGTAATTATAATCAATTAGTACTAATTTTTTAATAATTGAAATTATGTTGATTATTAATGAATAATGATTGTAAAAAATTCATATTTTTAACTAAAATAAAGCTTTACAAAAGATTAATGAAAATTGTGTTTATTTAATACAAATTTTCTAGAGTATTATAATAATCATTGCGAGTTTCTTTTTAAATTAAATTCGACGAAATAAATTGAGTATTAAAAGTTAGCATAAATGTAAAATCTATACAGGAAATAAATAAATTATCATTACTATATCAGCTAAAAAAGGTTAGTATTCGCAACTTCTAAAAACCCTTAGTAGATGGGATCGCAAGGTGCATGGGTGCGACAGATTAATAAACATTTAGTATATACTCTGTACATTTTATGAACATGAAATTTTACATCAAAAAATCGATGCGTAGTATGTACAATTTGATAAATTCACGGTTACAATTTATTATTACAATAAAGGTTTAAAATACTAAAAATTATTTAATAACTAATATATTAATTTTCTATAAATGTATAAACAGTGATAAATTATGTGGAAACTCAAACATAGTATATGCTTCATTTTTAAATTCTTAAAACATATATAAAATATATCGTCGGCTCTCAACTCTTTTCTTCTTATGTATATAAGAAACTCTGCTATATTTGTATAAGATTCCAATAGCTACATAGTTTTAAGCAAGAGGAACAGTTTCCATAGTGCATGATCGATACAATAAATCCTCGTATTTTCACTTTGTGCAATACAAATCGTCAATTACGGAGAGCGTTAGCAAAAAATCGTTGCCTATAAGTGGAATGTAAAATTACAGCACATTGCCCGAGTCATTGTACATATATTTTTTGTGCATCGAAAACCATATATACAAAACGATGAAAGAACGACTCTCCAGTAACGTGCCTTTCATTATCTTGAAAATCGATAAGAAAAAGTTTGCTTTTCATCGATGCTTACATTTTCAAATTCAATTGCTTATAATACGTTGCCAAAATGTCCCACGCTTTTGGAGCCATGAAACCCGGAGGTGGTAGCTCCCCACTTTTGGCGAAATCTGAAAGTTCAAAAATAACGTTAGTAATTGTAAACGTTTTTCAATAATCCAGTGTACACGCAAACAAATGAATTACTTCTCATCCTAGTCCCCGATATGAAGTCAAAGTCCTGTTTCCGACTTGGATCGAAGAAGGCCATCCTCTTGTTTGCAGTGTCGTAGGCAGCCACTTTGAACGGAATTATTTCCAATTTCTGCAATCCTCGAGCGATGGACAAAACTCTAGCTCCGTGCGTAGGATCGTAGAGATTACCATCGGGTGTTGCATTTTTGTCCGGATGAGGGATTCCGGCTGGATCTCTGCCCACGATATAGAAGTTCGCGCCGGCATTCATCCTCGCTTTCGCGTGCCATTGCACCTAAAATAAAATTAAAAAATTTAATTCAAGTATACGTTTTCATCGTATTATTTACGTTGTCGTTTTTGAAGCTCTATTTACCTCTACTGGACCGGCATACATCATAGGACTGGGGAAAATGGCTAAAAGTGTCGAATTGGAATCCAAGACACCTTCGTCGAGCACAGCTTTGTGCTGGAGCATGCGAATTTTGAGAGGCACGTCATCGTCTTTCGTCCATCCTCCCAACGGATGTAACAATAGAACTGGATTTTTGAAACCCCGTTCTTCCAGCAAACGTCTTCTCGTATCCTTTAACAGCACACAAGATATTATAATCACACTATACACTGCGCAGTGAAGAATATGCAAAATTTAAAAGCAAAAAAGAAGCTTTTACCTGCATGAGTAGAGCGTGTCCATTGTGAATGGGATTTCTCAGCTGGAACGCAAAGACGGCATCGGCGTTCATTCTCCTGCATCTCTCCCGGATCTCGTTGGGCGTCAGTCTGTATTCGTCGAGGCCGTCGTTCCACCTGATGCGCTCGAGAACCTCGACGTCTCCACCCACGAGCCAGTCGCCTGATTCGTGAATCATTTTGACGGTTGGATGGCCGGTATTGTTGGTACCGAACTGCCAGCCACATCGTTCCTCCTTTCGGTGAAAGTAAAACTCGGGACGTCTGACGATAGCCAGAGGCCTGCCCTGGTACTTCAGACAGATCGCCGATAGACCCTCAAGTCGACTCTTGTCCGAGCTGCTCACCGCCAGGACAATCGGGACAGATTGGTTTACCTCTTTGCCGTCGTGGATCAGGCACTTTAAGTGTTGGACCTACGATCATGTTAAACATTTTAATTACTATAAAAAAATAAAATTAAGATTTGATTCTTGAAAAATTATTAAAACGTGTAATCGTATAAAAGTAATTTTAAAAAAATCAAGCGCAGATGCAATCAAGATGCAAATAATTAAAACGTCCAGAGCAGAGAATCAGGCAGCGAGAGCCGATCAAGCATTGGAATTCAGTAATGAGTAAAATTGAATAGGGCCGAGATTCGAGAGGCCGCGATCGCTTCTCTTGGAAAATGTTGATTGGAAAGTGCGCGCCGAGCGGAAGAGCGCTTGACAAACTTGTTGCCTGCATGTCAAGGATCAAGATAAAGCCGGAACAAACTGCCACGAATAGAAGGACCAGGAAGCGGAATTATCGGCTTTGGATGGAAGATAAGATGTATATATTGTGTGCTCGAGAGTGAAGAGTTTAGATGATTAGAAAAGTATATTTATTAAATCCTCTCTTTTTTTATATAAAAATAAATTTGATTGTACAAAGCCAATTTTATAATACAAAATGCGAGAAAGGATTGCTCATGGAATTTTGATATTTTTTTTACATTACTGAATAAAAAATGAGATCATTTTATCAAATAAGAATGATTTTCATCTCTCCGAGAAAGTGAAAGGCAGATAAACCCAACATTTTGACAATGCGATAAGATCACAGATATAACCAAATATCTGCTGTCCTGGTTATCTACATTTAATCAATGCACAAATACTTCTCGCCTAGTGTCAAACTTTGTTCCATGAACACGCCCTCTTTAAAATACACAAAACTATAAACACCAAATAAAGTAACGCATGCCAAATCGTCGAGGCAAAAATAAAATACAAGCAACATAGCACTAACAAAGAAAACAGTCACATAAAAGCAAGCAAATTCTCCCTCGATCTATACCTGCAGATACTGGTCCTCCCTCATGAACCCGGTGAGTGGCGCAGCCCAACCCTCGGCCAGAACCTGTAACCATTGGACGTCGACTTCGCCGATTTCGACGCTCTGCAGCGTCTTGGCTTCAGCCTTGGCTGTTTCGACTCTCGACGGGGACACAAACAGCTCGCGCACCGGTGCTCCTGGCTCTTGGGTCTCCGGAATTATGTGCTTCTCCTGGAGGTAGCGTATGACCGTCAAAGCGGACTCCTCAAGGGTACAGTTCTCTGTGGTAACGACGAGGTCCGGGTTCGAGGGTCGCTCGTACATCTGGTCGATGCCCGTGAAACCTTTGATGGCACCTTGACGGGCCTTTTTGTAGAGACCTGTCGAGCAAAATTTTTATCATTATTATTATCTATGCAAATGTGCTAATAATATCCGTTGTTATCCATACACAAGTATGTATACCTCGAAATTTTTAAAAAGATCGTCAAGATACAACTTTTCGATATCCAAATTCAACTTATTCTTA
The DNA here is from genome assembly GCA_900474235.1 of Cecidostiba semifascia. Taxonomy (NCBI): domain Eukaryota; kingdom Metazoa; phylum Arthropoda; class Insecta; order Hymenoptera; family Pteromalidae; genus Cecidostiba; species Cecidostiba semifascia. Next base: position 9,390 of record UCQR01002530.1, read on the forward strand.
TAGAGATAAGCTGTTTCTAACTACCTAACTAAACACCTCGATCCGCTCGAAAATCCAATAATCAAATGATCAATAATAGAAACCTTACGTACCTTTGACATCCCTAGCCTCGCAAACATTCAAGGGCGTGTCGACAAAGACCTCGAAGAAGGGCAGATCGAACTCCTTGTGAATCTCTCTGGCCATTTGCCTGTCCTCTTCGAAGGGCGAGACGAAGCTGCACAAGCAGATCTGTCCACTATCGGCGAAAAGCTTGGCGACCTCGGCGACTCTGCGGATGTTCTCCTTTCTGTCTTCAGGGGTGAAGCCGAGGTTGTTGTTAAGGCCGGTGCGAACGTTGTCGCCGTCGAGACCGTAAGCGGCGATGCCCAGGTCAACGAGAAAAGCCTCGAGCTGAAAGGCGATCGAGGTCTTGCCGGCGCCTGAGAGACCCGTCAACCAAACGGTACAACCACGAAAACCACGGACTGTGCCAAGGGCTCGGCCGCGCTTCAGACGGGACACGTGGTGCGCTTGGAACGAGACGTTCGTGCAGGTCTGAAAGAGAGAATACGTTTTGGATGATTATTATTATTATTTTTTTTAATAATTAGCAGTTTAAACTGTAAATTGATGAATAAAAAAGAAATTGAAATCGATTAGAAAGAATAAGACACGCACGTCAATGAAATCGCCATTCCCAAGCCTAGGAAGCACTTGCATTAGCGTCGGCATCCTATGCAGTTTAATTTTTGCGGTAGAGTGATTGGTTGCAAGGAAACTGCCGCCGTTAAATAGAGCTTTATCGGAACGCGCATCTCTCGATAACACGTTATTGAGTATAAGGTAGGGGGAGTCGAAGATGTTATATATTCGGAAATTTTTCGTCGACTTTATACATGTATATATTGTATATACCTACTCATCAATCGTGAAAGGTATCAACGGTATAATATAAGTATCTTTATCTGTATTGTTACAAGGAAAGGTACAAAGAATAATACATTTGCAATATTTGGATCATCAGGAGCGTTATTTAAAAAAAAAAGACGACCTTGTGACTAGTGCTCGCAACATTTAACGAGGAAAGCCTTGTTACCATTAGGGTATCGTGCGCGTTTGCCTTACTTTTTCTAGCTGCAGCCTATTGTTTTTAATAGTTCCCAGAGTCATATAAAAAATACGCACATGCATATACGTAATCAACTTGATAAAGAAGTAGGTAAATAGACTATTATATTTTTGGATAAAAATTTGAGTGTATAACGCTGGAAAAAAAATACGCGTTTTACGCTAATTTCTATACAAGTTCAGCACGAAAGAAAACGCAAATTCAATCCGTATATGACTTTTACCGCTGCGAAAGTGGAGCAATTGCATTTCAAGTCCGGTTTCACGTGTCGCACGCGCGCAGTTTTTCTCCGATGGTCACGTATATACACGAGCATAGGGATATTGTAATGATGTGTAGAAAGTGATTGTCTCTACGTATTTCTAGTACATCAAGAGTCTCGGCAACTTAACACAATCCGTTTCATGTTTCTCAGCTGGATAATCGATACTCGCGATGATTTTTATTGCCTCCGACGTGATTTCTTATATAAACATTATTTTTTTTTCTTCGATTCATATGGATTTACCTTTTGAAACGTGATCCCGGCAAGTGATACGATTGTCTTTGAACAATTTTTTCAAAGTTTCTATTGATGGAATATCCGTCGAGCACACAGAAAGGTATATACACAATAACATTCGGCATTATCTTCCGACATGACAGAGAGAGAGAAAAAAAAATTCCACGGTAAAAGACCCCACGGATGATGAGCTCTCATTTGAAAACAAGAATTATACTTTCTCTGTCAAAACAAAACAATCGTCCTATCGGATCTCGTGGATTATGAGACTCCACGAACGGCTCTTATCGAACGTCCGGTCACTGAAATATTCCAGTGCGATTACATATTATCGAGATTATTATTACTGATGTACGCGTATATGTACCGAAGCCGAAAATTTTGGATTCTCGCGTAAAACCGCCGAATTCCTCGTCATCTATACTCTCACTCTTTCTCTCCTCGAAGAGATAAAAGAGCGCAGGAATAAGTGGGTCAAACTTAGGTGAAACACACTCGTCGAGGATGCGGCATAAAGAAATAGAAAGTACGCAGGCTCGCGTATGAGGAAGAAATCCACAGAGTGCGAAAGCACATGTTGGTATGTATATACGATAAACACGGAAACCGTAAGGGGTCTCTCTCTCTCACGCGCGTCTTTCACCGAATCGAGGGAATCCTATACGGCGTGATGTGGAATGAAAAAGAAAGCACGACTGATGTAATAATCAAATTATATACGAGCGATTCAACATTATATAAGGCAATAATTTTTTTTTTTTTTATATATAATATGAAATAAAGGGAATTCCGGATCACGGTCGAGATTGGAAATTAAGTTTGTTGCAGGTGCGTTAAATAGAGCTGAGCGGATGTAATGTATTATCTATATATGATTGGGTTTTTTCAGAGGACTGCAGAATTTTCCTAATATATTATCAGTGGGTGATGTCGCGCGACGATTGTTTGTTTCATCTAATCTCTGTGTTATATGTAATTATAGCTATTGCAATTTTTGTCGAGATAATATAAGATGTATATGTTATTAGGAGCCTCGAGCTAGATCGTGTGAAATAAAAATCTACTCCTAGTCGATGTTGATGCTTCTCCAATAAAAAAAAAACTCTTTTTCAAACCTGACGTCTATAACGAAAGCGCACTTTCCCGTATAGCTCTAATGGAATGCACCATCGTGACCTGGATTTGCATCAGATACATTTGAGATTTTTCCCCCATTTTTTTTTTCACCGGGATTACATAGTAAAAGTATAATCCACGACTTATTCTCTCTTTTCAAAGCCCGTATCAGATCGTTCCACAATAGACAAGCTCGTACTTTATATATACCAGGACTGATTTATCCGACGAGCGTATATGCAAAAGTATATATGCATCGCAGTGTTGTTATACCTTTGACAACAAAATAACCTTCGCGCGAGTGCACGTAATCGTTACGTAAAAATTCCTGGTATATCGATAAACAGTGAATGGGCATACTTGATCGTCGACGACGCTCTCGTGGCAATCATTTTTTCTCGCAATTTTAATTTTTAATTTCAATATTATTCTCTGTGTATATGTGTATACACGAAGAGAAATAGTATAGTAAATTTTACCATCTGTTTAGTAAACCGATCACAGACCTGCCAAAATCCAAAAAATTACCATACTTTCTTGTAAATTTTATAAGATAAAACATCAGTGACATTTACTAAAAAATATAGTAATTTTTTTGATTTTCCATTTTGGCAGGTCTGTGATCGGTTTACTAAACAATATGGCAAATAATTTGCTATATCATTCTTTCCGTGTGCCGACACGACTCGAAAATTTCTTGCACACAAAACGCGCTCTCGAATCGACTCCGGCAAGTTCAAAGCAATTTACTATATATAGATTAAACGAATTACGTTATAACGTGCGCTGGTATATGCACATATACAATGCCCACCAAGCCGTCGCGTTTCTCGTATCGTTGCGGATGACGTATACATATAAATTATTCGAGCCTAATTAGTTGTATCAGTTTCCAAGTTTAATTATTTATCAACTAACGACTATGATATCAAACAAGTATTTAACTGTGCATTTGATAATAAAACGCCATCTCGGTCGACTGCGTAAAAAAGTCATAACTCTTCTACTCAAAATTCAATTCGTCAATGAAAAATTAATTGGCCGCCAAGAGTATAATCAAACGCACCGCGATAAAAAAAATAAAGAAACTCCCAACGCAACCGCGAAATTTTGAAACTCGTTAAAGCGCTCCAATTTAACCGCGCAAAGTAAAAAGCTTCCAACCCCTCGAAACTCTCCACCATGATGCAGTGTACAGACCTATATCGTCGGAAAGTTTTCAATTTACCCATCGACTGCAGCAAAACTCGTTTGCCGAGACAACAAAGAAAACTTCCTCGAAAAAAAAAAAATACTTCAAAAACTACCCTTATTCAGAATCGCGCGTTCCCGCTTCGTCCCTTTCGCGCAGACTCGGCTATACATCCACGCTATATACTTATACTGTATATAATACTCCCACGCGACGGGCAAACCCCCACACGTGCATCAGCGTAAAATCTTGTCACACACGCACACACACACATATATCTTCGAAGAATAAAAGCACACAATACTGACCGTCATGATGCGCTTGTTCGGTGCCTCAGGTGCTATCGGCCCGTTGTTCGACATGATAAGCGGCCGTCTGCGACCAGCGCGCTTTCTTGCTGATGTAGTTGTAGCCTGACACTCGGCTTGTGATGCTCGTCGTATAACGTGGCACTCGATCGGAGCCTCGGCTGCAGCTGACGACTGATGCGAATGTGGCGACTGGCGTAGCGGCGCTGGCGGCTCCAAAACCTGCGACGACATAAATGCTCGCACGCACTAACACTATTATACGTTCTATATATGTATGTTTGTGTGTATGTATGTATGTACAGCCCCCGCTACTCTCTGGAGCGGCGTGGGACTCGACGGCGGCTTTCTCTAATAGTGGGCTGCGGGCCTCATACCCGCGATCCTCGCCTCTCTGCTGGTGTGTGCTTGGCAGCTGATGCAGAGAGAGAGAGAGAGAGAGAGCAGTATATTAATGCGTTATTCGCGCACGCGCGAGACAGTAGCTAGATATATAGCACTTTATTTTTCCTTTTCTTGATGATTTTGGCGATCGTCGCGCTCTGATGATGATGGCGGTGGAGACTCGAAGCTGCAACTGTCAAAACGTATATTTTCATTAGTTAATTAGTTATCAGAACGTGATTTAGCGCGTATCAATTGGCGAGGAGTGGATATATTGAATTGAGATTAGAATAAGTTTGACATAGGATGAGAGAAAAGCGAGTTTTTAGTCAGAAAGAAGGGGGGCAGGTGGCGTTTCGGAGCAGAAGAACGCCAACGGCGTCTGCTATATTATGATGGAAAATTTCGTCTGCTCGAGGAGGGGAGCGCGCGCGCGCGCGAGGGTTCAATATCCTATGCGATTCGGCGGCGAAGGATTATATACAAGTGTGACAATCAGATCAGGATTTTTTATTCGAGGATCCGTTGTCGTATGGAAAAATCTCGAGAGATGACGGAGCTGATAAGCTTGAAATATCGAGTGGACTCATTTTGATAGATTTTTAATTATATATGTATGTATGCAGGATTAATTGGGTTATCTGTGGAGATAACGCCTAGTATATTTTTCAATTTGAAAAGTGTGAAGGAAAAATGATATGAGAATCGTTTTGAAATCACGCATGTATAATTTATCAGCGCGTTTGATGAATTTTTCAAAATTAACGGCATGTTTATGCGAAGTCTGCATGTAGAAAAGTTACGAGTAAAATTTACAAATAATCTATGTATGTAAAATTGGGTTAGTACGCTCATTAAAGAAATACACAAAAAGGATCCGATTGAAACTTTACAGAGTGCATGGTTTCTTTATACCAAAGTACAAACTATACAGTACTTCCACCGCATACCGACTTTCTGAAGGAGTATACGCTCAAAGAAAATTTGAATTTGATTTGTTGTAGAGTTTGTAACAGCTGCTCAGAAGTTATTTACGTAAACTTTTTATAATAAAACAAAGAAAAGAGCTCTACAATCAAATTCAAATAATAATAACGTAAGGAAGACGCCACATTTTCAAAGGGAATTAAAACTCTCATTTCCTCCCATACTAACCAGCAAAATCTCTTTAAAAAAAATTCGCACAATGTGTCGCACTTCACTATTTTCTGCGTAAGACAAGAACTTTGCAAAATCGTGCACGATCCGCAAAATCTTCAATCAGAAACTGGGACATGAAGATCGGGTCATTCCTTTTATATACCAGGCCGACAGCCCCGCGCGATGGTCTATTTGTTTTTTTTTTTTCAGGGACACGTCTGAGCAATTTCCCTCTCCCTCGTGCGGTCGAACAATTCTTCGCGCTAGAACGATAAAAAAACGACCTTCTAGAAAAC
>UCQR01002531.1:0-12322 GCA_900474235.1 Cecidostiba semifascia
TTAAATGAATCTGTCGATGTCCATATACTTGCTCGTTATAACTAGCCAGATGCTTGAAAACGCCGGACGAACTTACAGATGTAATTGCTTGCCCTGGTACTTAGAAAATTCATCATAAAAAAATTATGAACGCGGGGCCATCATATGGATCGAGTCCTTATAATAATTATATAACGTAACCGCAAATTAACTTGATAGGACTTGTGTGTTAAAGTTAAAATTTAATTAATTATTAACATAGGCGATATCTTGTAGGTGTCTGGGTTATTATATCGCCACGATAGAGCTACAATTGCTATCACTATATCGGCTAGCAGGTAAAGTTCATAATAAGCCTCGACTAGCCGCTTGCAAGCTGTAAAATCTACAAAATAACACGAAATGAAAGTCCACGACCAAAGATATTCATACAAATTTACGATAATTTTTACCGTTCGGTTAGGTCATTTTTAGCGGTTGAAAAAAAAATGATAGAAAACTTCTTACCCTCATACTGTTGCTTGAAAACCTTTCATGTGAGATCTACGTCTGGTACAATTTATCATATAATAGTCTGCTCTAAAATACATCACGTACACGATTCCACAGAAATTCTTCCATTCAACAGGGATCATGAAAATCAAATCTTCTTATACATACACCTCTCCAGGTGGATTTTCGATTCCGCTGCCGATTCTTTATAACCCGCTTGAACCGCCGACGGCGGATCTATTTTTGGAGCAGCTTCCGAAAATATATAGATCGGGATCTCTCCGGCGGAGGCGATGCGTGCGAGCGCGGCTATCTGGAAGTATCGGCTATTTTCGACCGATCGCCCACGCCGTTGAAACTCCGCGACCGCGCCGTTATACTTCGCTTATTTTTTTCGCGGCTCGACTTTTTCTCTCTCTCTTGATTCGAAGCTTTTTATGATGTTCTCTCTCGGTCTCTCTCCTTGACTCGGATATCGAGCGGGGAAATGGATTACTTTTGACGCACGACACAGAAGACGTTATATGTGCACGGGAGCTTTACGATCTTAAGCTGCGGGGTTTCGCTCTCCTCTCTCTCTTTTTCGGATTTTTTTTCGCTTTTGCATGCCAAGAGCTTCTTCTTTCCTTCTGATATTTAAAAATAGGCGGGCGTTTTGAAGCACGGGAAATGATTTTGTACACTTTTTATCGGTACAAAATTTCGATTCTAGCTGAAGAGATGAACGGGCACACTTGTCACTGGAAATGTTCATTTTCTGATAAAATTTTTGGTTATCGATAAAAATAGAGTATATTACATAAAAGAAAGAAACAAGAAGCTGGAGCGGAATTGTCACAAGGTCAAGACGTAAGTCGAACGCCAGTGAAAATAATCGGTTGCGCCGCGCACGGATTTAGTCCAATCCTAAACGATCGTATACGCAGACTCGATCGGAATTTATTGGACAGTGATTGAGTACGGTAATATTTGTCCTGCGCTTTTAATAACGTTTTCGAACTCATCGCCTGCTATTTAGATTGAACGTTTTCTTTTCTTTTTATTGAATTTTATACGCTATAAACTCAATTATTGCACTTGGTGCGTTCGACGTGGTTGTTGTTATTTTCCATGGACTGCGGTGACACTGGAACGTGGATGTTATCAAGGATTCGGAGAGCTTTTTCGTATCTTTGGCATGCATGCCTCTTTCCCTCGTGCTACGTGCGTCAACCCTGAAATAATGTTCATTAGTTTATCTAAAACAACATTACTCTTTGTCATAGCGAAAGTTTGCGGTGAGATTGTGCCGTGATTTAAAAAAAAAGAGCTGAAAGCTCTCGTCGAGCTTTTTCTCGTAAAAACGCGAAAGTGAGTACACGGCGGTAAAACTAAAGGCAGAGAGCGAAAGCGTAAAAAAACGAACTCACCATGATTACGATATTTTCTTATTTAGAAGATCCCCGAATAGAGCAGATACAGGGAGATAAGTAGTAAAAGCAGGATAAAGTACGTCGTCAGGATATTCTTCGACTCGTGGCTCTGGATAGGAATTTTCAGCGAACTCCTTCGCTTCTGTGCTGCTGTGCCCGTCATTTCTTCACATGGAATAACACAAGACAAAATTATTTTTCAACACTCGCACACGCAATGATAATCAATTTCAAAATAATAATCAAACTCGAAAACCATTTATTAAAAAATAAAAATGAACTGAAAATTTGCAATGAATAAAAAAACAACAACAGCGACCCACCCGGAGCTTTGGCTCGTCGACTGGCGGAGCGTAACAACAGGCGGCTAATCGGCCGTGTTAAAACTGAGAGAGCTATCGGAAAAAAGGGGGCTGTGATCGCTCGACGCTGCGGCTCGTTGAAGACTGGAGCTGTTGAGCATCACGCGCTCTCACGCCCCTCGTCAGGAGGCGCCGGCTCCTCCAGGAATCTCTTCCCCTTCCTCATCTCTTATTCGTGTAGCTTGAATTTTCAAGAGCGCCGCCGCCGTCGCTGAGCTTTTTTCCGCGAACGTGCTGCCGGCCGCGTACATCCCCTCCACCAGAAACACAGATCGGAAAGCTTTGAGAGAGTAGTGCGGATTACGTACGAAGGCCTAATGGTTTGATGAGCTCTGATGGCTGACATGGGTGCGAATAGATGGAGGAAAACAGAATTAACGCGAGAATGAGAGGAATGCTGATGGCGTACATATGCGGGCTTATGTGATGGTGGACCACAAACGTTACAACGCCTTTGTAATTGACTATATGTACTCTTTTTTACGTTATATTTAAATTGATCAAGTGGAGAAAAAGGTTATTTTCATACTTGTAGGTTTGAGTAGAACACGTGCGTACGAGCAATACGAGCCTTCTACGTCAACTTTTTCTCGACGCAAGTTCTTCTTTTTTTAATCCGTGTACTATACGTGTTATCTTTATACGTTGGTTGAACAAACGCAGGAGTATTTTCGTATCGGAAAAGTGCCTGGGTGTGTGCAAGAATGAATGCAAATGGAAGCCTCTGCAGCGGTTCACCGACCATCGCTGTGCCACGTCATAATTGCCAATTCTTCCGTGAAAAACTTCTAGTTCGACCTTCGGTTTCTTTTTTCTACGCGCTTTAAAGGTCGATCGATTTGTATAGTAGTATTAGCATTAAACCGATGACTCTACCGGAAGGGATCGTCTGCGATTCCTACATGCGCAATTACAAAGTGTTTAAAGCTGTGTATGTACATGCTCTTTGAAGAATTTACAATTATACAAAATTTCATTTCCAGCCAAATAAAAACAGCGTTTATTAGCCGCACTAGAATATATTATTTGTGGAACGTTTTCGAGCTTGCGACAGAGAGATACGACTACTGGTATTCTTTTTATATACATTTTTTATAAAAATGCTGGATGTGGCGCCAAAGCCTCTGCAGTGATGTCGAAACTTCTGAATTCCGTTGATTCTAAAAGAGCTGTGGACGAATCACGTGCCGCCGAGCCAAGAGAGAAAGATGGAGAGAGAAATAAAAATTAACGACGCGGTGTTCTATCATGTGGTTGGTATAGCGAAGGGGAAACGATAAAAAGTTCGAGTATCAATGAAATACGGCAGACAGACGTCACGGACTGTCTTTAGGAATTTAGATGTTGACGTATGCAGTCCCGCGGATTCTCAAAATTCATAAATAAGGGCAGTTAATGACTTGTCAAACAAGATTTTTATTGAGGAGCCAGGAGCCTTTATTTATTGCTTGGGTCAAGTTTTATTCAGCGTGGAAATTGTTTAAAAAAATTTTAGTCATACCGTCATTTTTATTTAATGCTCACACAAGTTTATTGAATGTAAATTACATGGATAGGTTAACCATTGATCTGTTTCGATCTGTTTTTACAATAAGCTTCTCGGCCGCATTGTCTCGCGCGTCTGAAAACGAGAAACGTGGTTATTTATTTACAGGAGATCTCCATTTAAATTTTATATAATAAAATCGTTCTCTTACTCGGCTGTCTTGCAGAAATATGCTGGACCCCAGGTGCATTCGTTAAGGCCCAGCGATACAACTTTTTTAGATGTTATTATCTCCTCTACAACTGGTTCTCGATTGTAAGCATGAGGAGCAGCATTCGATGTATGCACGATGCAAACTAAAAAAGTCAAATGAGTAACAATTTTAAAATACTTTATTTTCTACATATACTAAGAGCGTAAATACGACATTTTACCAACTTACCACCGATCAGCACACAAACGGCAAAGAAGAACTTCATTGTTACTTCAAAATAATTTGTTGTAATTTTCAATCACTATACAGCTCTTGCAAAGTTAAACAAGTACGTAATGACATTGATGCCGCGGAAGTCAATATATATACTATAGTACAGAAACGGGCACCTAACATTTAAAACATCGTGATACTCGATGAGATAAACAATTTTGCAGTTATGTATTTTTACCAGCTATCGCTAAATTCTTTGAAAAATTCTATTTCGAGTTTTTATTTAATATACAACTTGAGAAGCAAAAAAAAAAATCTTTCGTTTACTTTAAAAAAACTTGTTAGAATATAAAGTAACGGCCAAACCAACGCGCTCGAATTCTAGAACATTCAAAGCGAAAAAATAAAATTACATAACGCGGGCGAAAAGTTTATTCAAAAAGCATTTCTGTTTTCAGAGCAAATTTCAGGCTAATTATTTTTGCCTTAGCCGACCGCATAATAAACCTGCCTCATCATCGAAAAACACAGACCTCATTTACCTCATCCTACACATCAGCATCCCAATTTCATAACTAACCCACAGCCGAAGCATGTATACCTATAGCGCAATCAAAATAAAACGGTAGACGACAGCATATAGCGGCGGCCAACGTGCGCCGAACCACACACCCTCGACTGTTTGTTTATCCTGATTCGATTTCAATTTTAGTCTCCGAAGGCGAGCGGGAAATTCACGCGCGCAAAATTACAAGCCGTCATCTCTCCGCGATACGTATGTTTTGGCTCGAACAATAAATAAAGTTCAATCGGTGCTGATATCCAACGGACTCGGCCGTCTGGAAGGCGAAGGCCTTACTCTTCTCTCCGACTGCGCGGTGCTTTTGACGGATGGCAAACGCGAGCACGTGTGCCCCAAGGCGCATTTTATTTCGGTGGCCAAAATTTAGGTTGCTCATTCCCTCCTTCCACCTTTGCGCCATAGCCGCCGTCCATCATCCGTTTAATTTTACACGCACGGCTTGATGTCGATCGAGGGAGTATATATAATATAGGTGCCTTTTGATGATTTTTCGAGAGGGGGAGAGATAAGAAGACGATCGCTGCATTCAAATTTCGAGCCTTATTTTGACGTCTGAAGGCTGACGCGAGCTTTGATGGATCTTTTTCGGCGAGCTGTGGGGAGGTAAACATTTACTTTCGCGTGTTTCTCTCTCTCTCTCTCTCTCTCTCTCTCTCTCTCTCTCTCTCTCTCTCTCTCTCCCTGTTTGTATACAACACTGACGAGAACGGTAAAAATATTTTCCAATGTGACACTCGAAGAATGTTTTTTTTTGTTCGCTAATTTTACTTGAAAAATCGTGTTTCAAAATGTAGATTGCGCTTTATTAGGCAGGAAACGTGAACTTAAATTGCGGCAAATATTATTTTAGGATTCAAGGCCATACACACGAGGCAATAGTTTCCAAATCGACGATAACTCAGAATTACACCCATGACTGATTCGTTTGTTTCTGATATAAGTATATAATACACAATATGTAATTGCCATCATATATATAGCAAGACTCTTGCTAAAAGTATTGGTGCGATAAATACGAGTATCGTTAGAGTCCGGATCGCGTGCAGCTCGCGAACGTTATTGCGAAAAGTTTTTTTGCGCAAAAGTGATCGCTTTTACGATAAGATCTTGCTAAACAGCGAGCCTCCACTACGAGAACGTTACGGTTGCTTAAGACGCCCAGCGAAGTCTGAAATTTATTAAGTGTTTGCGGCTTATTATTGTTAGTTTAATTAATGAACAGTTCCAGCTAGACACTGTCGCATTTTTAGACAATGGATTGCTTTATTTTTGCACTTTATAAAACTTTTTATAAATATAATAATTATAAGAATATTGTCTACAGCAATTCTTTCCATACGTTTTACAATCGTCGACAGTTTATTTTTTAATGGCACTTTTAGTTGGTATAAAAATACTATGACTAACATACAACTAGATAATTATAATGTATAAAAAAATTAGATTAGGGTAACAAACGCGTTATTATAAATATTGAATATTTTGGGAGCAGTGATTATGTAACGGAATGATAACGAAATGCGTAGTAAATATAAAAATATACCACAAAACGCATTATTATAACGTTGGCACATGTGAACTCGTATTTTGATATTTATACATTTTCAACGTTAAAAATACTTATATAAATGCTTGTAAATAGATACAAAAAGTTATATTAATAGAAGGCGTCATCTGAGGCTCTTACGAGTGGTATTTACGATCAATTGTGTAAATGTTTGCATAAAATATACTTTCATTATATAATTAGGGAATCCTTCATTATATAAAGCTATTATTCAAATTAGTTTACAGCAAACGGTCTACCTAAAGAATAAAACTGCGCTGTTCGCATTGCATCAGCATGTCAACGGTAATAAGTCAAATTCAAGCTATTGAAAAACCAAGTATCTGTTCTAACGAGTAGTCAAATAAATACAAATCCGAGCGATAAAGTTCAGCTAAATCACGCAACTGGCTCAAAGTCAAAGATGAGTAATATTTGTCCAATATCATCGAAGTCGGTTGACTGTTTTGCGGCCGCACAGGAAATCTGCAAATAAAACAAAGTGCCATTTTACGACTGCTTACGTATACCACATATACCAGTAGCTAGAAAATACTTGTGTGAGCATTCAATGTTTTCATGCTTACGGTATGTGACCCGCGTCGATTCGATCCAGAATTTCCGTTGCGTCCTCGGACAAAGTTTCGTATTTGCTAATGAGATTGTAATTGACTAAGCAAGGATGGCACAATTCCGAAATCGAGTTCCAATGCTCGTTTCTTGTTCCGTACTCGTTCGATTTAGTTATAAAGTCAACGAATTCGCCGAAGGTAACGTCGTCTCCTTTGAGCAGTGATTCCTTCGTTGCGTTGGGCCTAAATTTCTGCAATGAAACATACGATTTTTTCCGATGAAAGATCAAAAGCTATCAAAATGTATGGAAAAATGGAATAACAGTAGGCGAACCTTGATTATTTTTCGTCCGAAGCGCGACTGGAAGTACGCGGAACTTCTTTCTCGCTTCGCCTCAAATTTATTTCTGTAAGCGGAGAGCAGACGCTCGAACGGATGCCTCACTACGATCAGCTTATTGTAGACCGCCAGTTTCTCCTCGATCTCCGGAATCGTGAAGTTGCTGAGCCGCTGAAAAGTACCCGAGGCGTGAGCCAAATCCGCTGGAATTTCCATTGGTGAATTCCCTCTCCATTTTCCGGTTGCGATCATCAACACGCGCTTCCAGTTTGTACAGGCCACCTGTTTGCAATTTTTAACGAGAAATTCATTTTCGTAACGCTGTGCGATTCATGATATATATAATAAATATTGATGGAAATGTCGCAAACGCTAGCTGATACACTGCGAAGTTTTGCAAAGCTTGTCTTGTAAAATTAGAAATTTTATAATATAATTCCGTAGTTTATTAACCGCGTCGGTTATAGCGCAAAATTCCAAAGTGAGAATAGAATTTTCCAATAAAAAGTTTTACAGGCAGTAAAGTTGTGTTATGTAAATGTACGAGTAACACAAGTTGGATTATTTTGGAGAACGTACTTTAAATTCGATCCATATTTTGAAATTCCGAAAGTTGTTTATTGTGCGCCTCGAATTTACGCACTGCTTCGATTCATCTCTACCGAGTTTGTATTTTTAGAAAACAAAGGAGTATATCTATAACGTGGAAGCCATAACTCAGCGCGAGAAACGGCTGAATTTTAATAATTCACAGTCTATTTGTCTTCTAGCAAATATATTTCTACTTTGTACACAAAACAGTCTGTTACACTTCAAGTAGCAAAAAAAAACTCTCTAAAGATAATCGTATAAGTATATACATATACCTTAGGCACGTAACAATAAAGCAATTTGTGCTTCTCGTCGACTAGAAGATTGCGGAATTCCGCGGGATCTTGGATCCGTTCCAGCGAGCGATCCCTGTTCATCTGATCACATTTGTATTGTAGTTGCTCTTGACGGTCGAGAAGAGTCGACCTGGCCAGAACATTGGATCCCGACCACGCGTAAAGCGACTCGTCCGGCTCGTGCTTCACGATCTCCTCGACGTCATCGCCATTTCCAATGACGCTCCAAACTTCCTGGGCACAAACACCCACGAACCATAGGAGAGCGCATATTGCTACGATCGTGACTGCCCATGCTTTCATCTTTGGCTACCGCACCTTGAAACCATTGATGCTACGCAATTTAAGCGCAATCTGAAAATTCAAGCTTTGTTAATATTCGTTATTTAGTTTAAACATAATAAATGAATGAATTAATAGTAAGCAGAAAAAAGTATTGCTTTTCTGTTCTAGCTCAGAATGATTGATTCGCTAGGACGACAGTCCGAACAATTTGGATACCGTAAGTCCTGATTAATGAGAAACGAGCGTCAAGTGCCTCGGAGGGACATTACTATTCAGAAAATCCGTTCTCTAAAAACTAAACACATTGAGCTTGACCAGCGGAAGTGGGTCGACAGTTAGCCCGTCGTCATTTGTAGAAACAACACAGTTTCGAGTAACATATTTTTCTTCCGCTTCTGATGCCAATGGGATTTTTACAAATATATAGTCAACAAAGTTAAATTGGAAGAGAGGCATAACGGTTATACCAACGCGAATGCTAGAGTAAAAATAGAAATGTCGTAATTTACTTGTACGAAGAATTTTCATGAATGGACAGCACTTTTTATGTATATCAGAATATAAATGCGTCTTATCTTTCAAATTAATTCTCCTCAAAGAAAATGTATCTCTATCGACGCTTTGTATTCACGCCAAACAGAAGCTTCTTTACATTTCTGTCGCCTAACGTACTAAACTATAATACAGATGTCTTTGAACATACAAAAGAAACGCGCGGCTGCAGTTGACCCGTTGCAAACTAAGCATATACCGCTGCAAATCAATTACAACGCAAGTATAAGCACGAGCCTCGGCAAACAGTGGACACACGTGAACTCTTCTATATCCCATATATATCCACACTTGGCACGCACAAGTAGAGTCGTGCGACGAAAAGTACAGTTGCCGATTGATACTATATACACTGCGTGTGTCAACAGGTGCCGCAGCGGTAAAGACATTTTTGTCAATGGAGACGTATGGAGATTCGCTAATGGACATGAGAGATTTTTTAAATACTTAGAAATTGTTCTTTTTACATTGTTGAAACACATGTCATTTTTAATCAACGAATCGTAAAAGTCGCGTGAAAAATACTCGTAAAAAGAAGCAGCAAATAATGATGATGACTACTTGCAGTTTGAATCTCTGACCTTTGATGCTAATTTTTTTAGAAAAAAAATTTGCAATGATTGGCATAGATTAATGTTTTGCAGCACAATGATTAAGTCGATTTGTGGACTTCGTTTATAAAAAATATTCATCCATTGACTTTTATAGTAATTAATATACGTATCTAAATTACGAGGGAAGGTCTACAATAATTTAGCCGTTTATATAGTCTCACAATTCGGGATCAAAGATACTAAGGGGAATTCCATTTGGTTTTGCTGTAACACCTGTTTACCCTCCATCTTTGCCCATCAGCTATTGGTTTTTCCAAATACCATGTGGACAGAATCACATTCAAAAATAACGAACTTGAGGTTTTTTTGCATTTTATACTATTCGCCTCGTGTAAAATTCCGTTCTCATCTCCATTTACACTGCTCACTCAGACATATGTGATTTACGACATTTTTTGCCATCCACTTTGCATAAAGAATTTCTCCATAAACATTTACAAAAAATCAACGTATAAAATCATGGCCGATAGCTATGCAACTGTATCTTTGCACGACGCATCCCAGCAAAAATATTCAGAATCACACAAGACTTAATAAGCACACATGAAAAACCATTCGCACAGCTGCTTTTTACCTTCAACCGAGCGTTCGAATCTATTATAGAACGCGTCTATATATACGTTCTCTCCATCAAAACGAATCTTTTTCCCTGAAGATAATTTTAATATAATGCCACTTACCTTGAACTTTAATCACACAGCCTGGCCAGCAGCGATCCCCAAATCTCTCAAGCCTGAGACAAAAGCCAGACGCGAGATTTCGAAAATTTATCGCGGCGCCTTGGCAGCTCGCCCGCGCGAATCCTCCAGCAGCAGCAGGTCCACAAATTCACCGGCTCCTCGACTATTTTTACCAACGATACTGCCGCACGACACTCGAGATCGGCAGCCTCGTCGTATAAAAAAAAAATCGACGCACTCTTGTACACCTCCGGAATTCCAATGGTCGTGGAAAAGCGCGGTTTCAAGAGTGAAAAGCCCCGAGAGCGAGGATTCAAGATCAAGGTAGCAAAGAGAGAGAAAGAGACCGGTGTGGCCGCTGTAGCAGTCGACGATCGTCTCTTGCCAGGGGGACTTGTAGGCCTCGCGTTCTGCACACAGGAACGAAAGGCTCAGCGCAACCTGCCCTGGCCGCGTATACATAGCGTTATCTTTCTTTCTCCCGCAGCAGCGATGTATACGCGTCTCCCGTCTCTTTTCTCGGACGAACGCTCTTTCTCTTATGCTGTTGCTGCTGCTTCTTCTTCTTTGGTTTCCTTTTGCTAGAAGCAAGTGTGAGGCCCCGTTTACGCTCTATGCGTACCTGTGGCTTTCCGTATTGAGTCTATCGCGTAGAAAAATATTAGATCGTTCATTTTCAGACTTTCAGATTTATTATTTTTTTTTTGGGAAGCTTGGGTCGTCGACTTGTTGAACTTTGAAAACGGGATTTTTTTTTAACGCGAGTAGGGATCGTGCGTGAATGCCTTGAAAGCTTGAGATTTAGGCTGCGCGATATGCTTACAAATCCTGCTTTACCGACTTTAACAGAATTTTTGTTTGACCGAATGACCGCATCGAGTCGCGCGCTGACATATTTCTTCGCTCGAGTCAGCCTACTTCACTTATAATACGCAGATCCGATATATCTACCGAATTAAATGTTTTTAAAAAATACATAATTGAGCTGAACGGTACAGAAGTTGTAGCTTGATGGGTCCGAAAAATGAATTTTTTACGATCTGGTAATTGGTGTATAAAACACTGGATTACACGTGGTCCATTACTTTTTGTACAATTATATGTGCTATTCTATTACGGCGTGTAATATTCTTGCTCCATTTTACTTTCCGCAAAAGGTCCAGATTTAAGTAACGGAACTTTAGAAGAAGTGTATTGCCTTCTGACAAGAAGCTTCCTAAGTAGTATAATGGGCAAAGATTTTCTACTTTTACAGGAGTATTATTATATTGACTGCTCCATTGTTCAAACAGTAACGTATAACTACTTTTTCGTATTTTCGTCCTAAAAATATTAGAAGATGACCATTTTTTTATTCTGTAAGTGTAAATCTCAAGCAGTTATAGTATGAACGGCCCAAGCAGGCCCAACAAAACGCAGTTTTGGCATAGGTGGCACACCTCTATATATACATTCCACGCGAAGATAACGATGAGGGAAATGAGAAAGTGCCTATACGCCATCTATGTTCGTTGAAATTAAGTTTTGAGCTGATAACTTCTTATACTTATTTCCTGATTAGTACATAAGCATATACTATCTTTCATCCTCCGAATGTTTACAACACTTTTTTATTCTGTAAAAACTTTTCCTCAAGAACAACTCAAACGCGCTCGTTTTGTTCAGTTCTCTTTTCCTCTACGGCTATTATTATTATTACCTGTCGCTCTCACTCGAAGCCCGATCTTTAAACTCGTGAAAAAACAGGCTTGTTCTCTGTTTGCCTCGCGGCAGTCCATTCGATTACTACATTCAGCTTCAATCTCTCCGAGCGGCGAGCAGCAAATAACAGTGAACAAAAATAAAGATCTTAATATTTCTGATTCAACCGAAAATCTCATATTAGTCAGAAGTCAATGACGTCTGTTATTCTGGTTTGAGGCAGGTTCGTAGTTGTTAATCATTTGTTGCACACTTTGCATACTTGTTATGGGATTTGCATATACGTAAATAAAAGAAGACCCCTCACAACATTCCCATTTTTTTCAGACATGAAATATCCATAATTAGCATATTCTGATTATGACGTGTATTAGTTTTGTTTATCCGTACAACAGATCGACAAA
>UCQR01002532.1:0-13477 GCA_900474235.1 Cecidostiba semifascia
CTCTCTCTCTCTCTCTCTCTCTCACCGAGTTCGCTGCAACTTGGAGACTTTACGGTAGACCCACCGTATTTGTCCACAAATGGACCAACACGTGAAACTACTTTATTCCCTGCGATGCTCGCTCTTAAATTACAATTTGTCACTAAAACCTGCAAAACAATCGAGAGAGACCTCTCGTCGAAAAATCCCCGAAACTCGAGCGTTCGCGCGTACGAGTAAGAGCGTACTGCAGCGAAAAGAATTGCAATATTCCAATGACGCAACGACCGCGATACGACTTCCTCGATAACAGCTCCTTTTTAACGAAATCTCGGAAAATTGACGCGATACACGCGGGCTCGTTAAACCCTTATAGCGCGTAATTGTCAGGTCGTCACCGAGAAGCCGCACGTATAGTATATACAGCATCGTATGCGTGTCTCGTGCGGAATGCACTTGATACGCTGCGCACTTTCACGAGCCGGTGCAGACTGCAGCCTACTCTCGAGGCTTTCTATATGCGGGCTTGCGTAATATTCGGGGGCACCTATGACCAGCCGAGCGCACGTGTGTCTATGCCTATGCATATGCAGATATCCGAAGGTGCATTGCAGCGGGGTATCGAATTTGTGCGTGTGACAGAGGCTCGGTTGCCCGGCAACTGCTTTGAGAGAAGGACGATCGCCTGCTGATAGTGCTGATGCTCTGTGCGACGTGATTCATCATGTTTCCGAGCTGGTTTGAAATAACCAAAGTTCGTCTGCAGACTTAAATGCTAAACTTTGATTGATTTAATTGAAAGAAGTTGCGTACATTCAGCGCGGTCTACAATTAAGTAAACAAAGGTTTTTGCTGCGGCCATACCATTAATAGAAAAACGCATGCAATGACACGGCGAGCGTACAAGCCAACAACGCGCCAAGTGGTAGCAGACGGGCATGCTCAGACCATCGCATTCAGCGTTTTTGCGCGTCCATACGTAATTTTCCGTACTCGAACAATTTATTAACCATAAAGCTCGTTCAGAAGTCATTGAAAATAATAAACAGGTCTATACAGCGGCAGGGGTTATGTATCCAATTACCATGCGCGCACGTATCCCCTGTGCAACTTAACCGCGGCGAGAATTCAATAACAATATCTTGGCGGAGTATCCGCTGAAAAAAGGAGTACATTATGCCGAAGCTTACGTAAAATAACATACAATCTGGTGTAAGAGTTATCTAATTGCCGCAGGAGCATCGTAACAATGATTTACGAGCCCCTGCATATATGCGAAAGCCATCGTCGGCTTGCCAGCCGACGGTAATGATAAAGCATCGGACACTGCAGGTGGCTATCGAAAAAAAGCTCGTTAAATTCATCGTGCTCGGCTCATGCGAAATTAAACAGCAATATATAAATACATATATGTGAGAGAGTTGAATCCAATTATCGAATCGTTTGCGGATTTTATTTTGTTATATTAAAAATTATAAAGTGCGCGCAATAATAAAATTATAGTTATTTCGGAAGATTGATGATGAATGGAATTAGCCGCGAGTTCACCGGCAAACTACTTTCCAATTATATCGAATCCGCCGTATAGGTATATACAGATCACACTCGAAACTTGGCCGGGCGATTTTATTAACTCCGCCTCGTCTATACTCGTTCAAACAACTTTTTCTCTCTTTCTCTCGTTCACGAAATAGAGCGCGCGAATAACCACTAGCGCTCTGCACACAGACACACTGCAGAGTCGATAATCGGGTCGCCCTCTTCTCTATACAAACAAACTCGCGAGGCGGATCCACTTTGAGTAGTCAGCTGGCGCGAGAGGAGTCATACAAACTCCGGCCGATAAAACTATCCCAATAACACGCGGAGAGACGTCCGCTCTTTTCAAGTGCCAACAACAAAACAGAGCGGCTCGAAAAAGGAGCGATAAAAATTTCGAGCTGCTGTGTCGACTTTCTCGAATCGATCGGCAGCGATTCTACCGAACAATGCTCGCACCCCGAGAAACTTGGCCGGATGGTAAATCTTGTAGGCGAGTACGGCGTAAAGACGACTGTTTATCACGCGAGATTCATCTTCGTACTTCGTGTGTCGTGTCCTGGAAAACGGCGACCGACTACTATCTCGCGCTCCACTAGCTTATATACAATATACATAAATCATAGCCACGCGAGTACAATCTGTCCAATTTCTCGACGAGATCCTATAAATCTGTCTGAGCTGCGGTGAGCCGATTGGTTCGCGGTTCAATGACTTTGTGACTGGCTGTTGCGGATGACGAGAGCCGAGGCGATAATTGCGACGCCGCGCTGTCTTAATTATCACCGACTTGTGAGCTAAGAGAAGTGTGCTCGACCTCTTGTGTGTGTGTGTATGTGTAAGCATGAGCTGAAATTATATAGAGAAGAGTTTTAATGAGCTTTCCGCCTGGATGTGAATGAAATAATAATCTGAAATGTCGGATGTTTGCCGGGATTTCCGACAATTGCGTTTGTCGACGTTATGTTATAATATTATATTCACGGAATAATTTCCACAGCTCTATATATACCGTTGATTGAGCCTTCCGAAGAACGAGTTTTCCGATGATTGCTTAATCCGCCATCACCGACTGTTGACACTCGCAGCTCTCTCTGCAATAAATTATAACAAGCCTATCTGCATTCTCGACAACTGTACTGCTCGCGAGTACAGACACACACACACATAGCTCGTAAAAAACTAATTAGCCAAACAGCAAGCGCGAACAAACTCGGGGAATAAGAAATATAACGCAGAGCGAATTTTCCATCAGAATAACGCTCGCAACTTTCCGCGGCAAAAGCGCCTTTATTTCGCCAAACGCACCACACACACATACACACACACACACAAAAAACCCTCACTCGCAAACTCTCGAGCGCGAGAACTTTCAGCAGTGGCAAATCCAGGCCGGTTAGATTGTAACTCGCCTTGAAGCCTCGGCTCAGCAAATCGTCGGAGCGGGCATTAATTACCCGTAAACGCGCGGGCGCTGCAGTTATTGCTCGCCAACTATACGTGTAGAGCCGTTTGACGCGATCGTTGCCCCGAAATTCCGAGGCTGTAAATCCTGATTTATCGGACGTAAGCGATCGCTCGATGTATATATAAGAAGCTCGAGTTATGTGCCGTTTTTTTTTAGTCGCAGCGAGAAGAAACTTTTGCCAGTTGCGAGAGAGACACTTATCCGTATCAAGGCGATCGAGTCGCGAAATACTCATCGTCGCGCGCTTTGAATTAATTTCCCAGTAGTAGAGGCCAACGGCCTGTTCGATTCGATACTATTAGTTGCAAAACTGCAGCTCTCGAAAGTTTTCCACTGCAACAGATTCGCGACGTGTCCGACCGCAATTATTTATTACACATACAGGCGCGCGCGCGCACGAGATGCGCCAAACTCGGTGCAAGCAGAAATATGGTCCTTGCGCAATTGGGATAAAGAGAGAGAGAGAGACTGTTTTATTATTCAAGAGCCGCAGTGTGATTCATTGAGCGAGTCTGTCTCTCTCTCGAAAAAAAAAATTCGACCGAAAAGTCCGTTGCGCGATATGTATTGCTGCACAGCAGAATGATTAGAGAACAATTACGATCGCGGAATCTCGCGCAAGCAATCGTAAAAGAATCAGCCCCTCCCAGAGAGAGAGAGAGAGATAGAGAGAAGTGTTATAATACCGTTCGAAAGAAAGTGTGCACATACATACGGCAAGTGTTACGCGCGCGCGTTCGGATTGTACGAGTAAATTGCGATCGGCGGCCGTTCGGCTCTAAAAGCCTATATAGCGGACCGCTCGCGCATTACACGTATACCTACCTACACGCCTACGTAAAAGTCGTTAGAGCCATCTAATCGAGATGCCTGTGGTAGCGGCTATTAACCTTTTTCGCGCGTATAAACGCTGCGCTCCATAGGCGAGAGCTTTTCCATGAAGAGAGCAGTGCAGTATTATAGGGGAACTATGTAATAGCTCTCGTGCGATTCGTTTTTTTTCTCTCTCTCGGCGCTATGGTGCAGCGCCGGGGCTATTTGGTTATAGTGGGAACTAAGTAGATTCTTGTGTTTGCTGATGGGAGTAGGACGTGCACTGTGCATTTGTCTTTGGACTGATGCTGGATTCAGGCCGCCGAAAGAGGGAGGGCTATGTATTTTTCTCGGCGAGGATTAGCTTGATATGACGGGGAGTGTTTTTTCAGCGGATTTGAATATTTTCAGAGCGTCTCGAATGTTTTGGTGGATTAAATGAAAATCATCGGGATCCAATCAGCGCAGCACTTTGCTCGTAGCAATTTGTTCCAGTCGTGCAAATTCTTATATACAAATTGAATTCGTCATAATTCAACATCCGCTTTCACACGCGCGAGCCTAACGAATCCGTCGAGAATCGGCGCAATATTTACCTACATACCACTACTTTCGCTAATTAACATCGGGCGTTCAACACAAAAAAAAACCGTCGTAGCCGCTACCGTAAATTTCAGAAAATTAAACATTAGAAAATTTCCTATGTATACATATACGCCTATAGACGTCGCCGCTTTACACGCGTATAATGCGCGCGCGTTACGATCGCTCTCTAATAAAGCGACGACAGCAGCCTCCAATCATACATACGCAGAAAACACGAACCAACACACACACACGCGCGGCGCGCGCGCGAAAAATCGCGTCTGCAGCAGCTGCAATCGTTGCGTAAGTGTGCGCGCATGCGAAAAGAAAGTTTCGCTTCCGTAAATTCGATACTCGAATATTACGTGAAGATCGACTTTGGAATTTTCATGAGACGTGTTACGCGAGCGGGCAATCGCACCGAGCGCGCTGCACTAATAGCCTCTTCTGCAGCGCCGGTATATACCACCGATATCGCCTGATGCAGTGTCTCGCTGCTGTGGGCCGCTCGACACATCTGCGCGCGTATCCGCAATAACGAGTTTTCCTCTGCGCTCTCTGGACTCGCCGTACACTCTCTCGAGAAAGACTTGCCCTGATGGATATCTCGACTTTTATTATTTTCTGCGATATTATTCGGCGTTGCATGAAAATAAAATAATCACACGCTGCGGCGCGAACGAGGTTCGAAAACACACACACACACACACACACACACACACACACACCACGCTCTCTTCGGGAGTAATTACGAGCCGCGCTGACGGAGAATGCCTACGCTCAAATGCAAGCAGTCATCTAAAATTGGTTAGCCCATTAGCCGAGACACACTCTTGGAACCTGCTACTTTCGTCATAAAAATCCTTCCATTTTCATCATCGTCCCGTATCCCGAGCAAATTGTTCTCTCTGCTTTTTTTTCTTTTTTTACGTCCTGCAATCCTGCATTATTATAATAAAAAATCTAGCATCACGTGCTCGCAAATTGCCGCGTGTGGTTTTTTGTTTCAAAAATAAAATTCCTCGGGAAAGAGAAATAAAATCCTTGCAAATCCCGAGAGACACCAGTTGCGTCTTTGGCTCGATCGTCTCAATCAGAAGGGCAAAGCTTGGTATAATAAATCATCTCCGGAGCCATACAACGCGTGTGCGCACACAGAGAGATAGAGACGGACGATGACACGTAGAAATACAGTCAATATCCAGGATAAGAAGATAAGAGATAATGTAATGTAATACTCACGCGAGGGCGTAGAACTTGGGGTCGCTCCACGGCGAGTAGTCGTTGGAGGGCACCCGTCTGACATGGACTATGTGAATCTTCGGACCCTCGGATCGATGCGTGGCGTTGCCCTGACGCTCGACCCTGTCGGCACAGGCTCTTAGCATCGACTTGACGGACGACTGATCGCACGTGCTCGGCAGGCACAGTCCGATGAACACCTGCCTCGTCTGTGGAAATGTCGCACACTCGTGAGCGAAATGAGAGAGCAAGTCTACTGCGGAGCAGCGAGAGACAGTGAAAAAGGACGCGCGCGCTCCAGTTCCGCAGCTGACTGGAATAAAGGGATATATAGCGCTGCATCGTTTTCAGAGAGACAGAGGGTGAAGAAATTGCCTCTGATGCGCGAGATGCTATTTCGCGACTCGGAGGTACGCGTGGAGCGGAGCTTCTTTTGTGCTTTTGTTGTCATTGAAGGCGCGACGGCTCATTCGTTTTTCGGACTGACAGTACACACGTTTAAGGTCTGATAACTATAGAGATGGATGGCTCTATCCTTGCCGAATGCTGGCTACGATTAGATTTTGATAAAAAAAGTTTTTATAATAATGATAATTTTGAAATATAACAGAGTGTCATTTTTCATTAGACCGGGATATCTATTTATAGAGCGTGAGTGACGTGAAGAGAGAGAGAGAGAGATTGATTCTCTTGCTACTTCCGGCGATAGGATCTTGAGGTAAAGGACCCTGTCAACGTCACCGTCAATATTGTTATCGACGTATACGAACGATATTCCGAGCGGATTTACTGAAAATAATAGGATAAAGTATAGAGCTATACGATCCCCTAGAAGAACTCGCTCCTGCACGATATTACGTATAGAAAGTTACTTACACGCTTGTCTTGTACATTATAAAAATAAAGCGAGCAAAGAGTCATGCGCAACTCTGTGCATTCATTAAAGACGCTAATCACATGCATTATTCGCCCGCATTACACAGATTGTTTGCAAAAAGTAGATGAATCGACAGCGAGGCGCCGATCGTCCATGCTTATAAACGATATTCCTTTTCATAAAAACGTCGATAAGTAATAAGCGTGCGTAACGTATAATTAAAAATAAAAGGCTACTGCGTATGCAGATCGATCGTCGCTGCTTTCTTAACGTTTCGCTCTTTCATAATACTTCCCCTCCATATCAAAGCGTGTGCATTTGTGTATGTCGAAAACCGGATGACGGCAACTGAATGGGATTATAAAATTTCTCCCTCTCTCTCTCTCGCGATAAAACGCTAAAAGTTTTATACACGCGGCGATAAGATCCTAATTGTGCTCGATCAACGTCACGACTATCAATTTCCAATGATCACCTGTACAGCAGCCGTGGAAATTTGGCGTCTATTATATACGGCAAAACACACACACACACGCATACGACTGCAATTGCGAGTATATATAGTTACGCAAGCGCCACGTAATGCACGTAATTTATGCCTCGGACGGTACACGCGCTCGCGCGCGCGATTTTTCTTCTGCGGTGGACCGCCTGCGAAAATAAGAAAAAAAGAAAGAGAGGATCATAATGACCGAGTGCAAACGTTTTCCTTTCGGATTTCGTCATAGCAGCGGCGGCTGCTGCGGCGGCGACTGTGCGACTCGAGTGCATGTATACCAAAGTTTGTGTGCGAGAGAAGAAAGTATAATCCTCGAGATAAATTTGCTTTCGCGGAATTCATATTGCCGCTTCTACTACTACCTACTACCACTACGACTACTGCGAGTTTTCGACGCCGGCTGGCATTTATATGCATATGCTTTCCGCGGGTTGAATTTTCATTAGAGAGACGTTATTTTCAGAGGGATCTGAAATCTCGGCTAATCTTCGGACGGGGATTAATTTATTTATTGCTCGTGACAATTTGTTTTTGCGGTGTATATATATAACAAAAAGCAATCGTATATTTTTGCATGCTTCAGTTATTTTTCACGCGACGACGCGTTTAGGAAGGCAAAACGAGACAACGCGCGAGATTGTATACATATATTCGGTATACAGTAGTCCCTTCGGAGGTATAAGCTCCGCGCCGCGCCGTTCTGGAGACGTTTTTCCGAGCTGGGCTTCGATAAATTATGCATCGCCGCGCGGAAGCCGACTGAAAAATGAGCCTGATGTATTATCACATCCCGAGAGGAGCCGAGCGTTTATTTTACAAACGCGGAATTGAAAGCAAAAAATATATAAGACGAGGGTCGGGCAAAAAGTGACCGGTATCGATTTCCGGGGTTCGAATGATGAGCGACGCTCAACGCTGCAGGCATAAATCTCTGAGGATTTCACGCGCGAGAAAAGAATTGAATTTTTAAGGCTCGAGCAATAATTTTCCGGCAATTTATTTAACGCGAGTTTCAAACTACTCGCAAACTTTTCAGGTGCCATATATAACATATATGTATATACTACATAGCCTGCAAAGTTTGCATCATCCCATATACGACATATACAGCACTTGATATACTCACCGAGCTCTCGATATCGCTGGGCAGCATGAAGAACATGCGCGTGACGTAAAACTGCACGTGGAAGGGCAGTAGAACGTCGGTGGCGTTGAGCTCGCGACAGAGAGTGCTCGAGCCCAGCCAGAATCCATTTCCGAAGTGGTACTGCGAGGAGTATCGTCCGCTCGCGTCCGACACTGCAAAAAGTGAGAGTTATACAGGCGTTTCTTGCGCCTTGTTTCGCTGGAAGCGTTATAATATCCCAAGCTCCCGGGGAATTGAATATAATACATGGATGATTGGATTTTGGTCTCGTGTTATTGTTATTAGCATCAGTAGAAAGTACATGTACCGATAAAATTTAATATACATTATCCGCTGCAAATAGAGCCGTTTGCGATATTACGCAAGCGTTTTCACTCGGATATGTGTATTTACATAAAAACTGTACCACCAACGTCGAGCCTAACGACTCGTCGTTTCCTAAACCTAAGACGTACGTCTACGTATAATATATGCATCGGCGCTCGAGTCGGAGCAAACAAGCAAATTGAACGTTTACATCCTTCCAAAAATTGCGAAAAAAAGACACGACGCCTTGTTCCCTCCCATGCAACATTAATAATCGATCCCACACACAGACACACAGCACACAAGGAGCAGTGTACTAGCAGCGCGTATCGTGCAATTACCGAAGCTCCCGATCCGGAAAATTGTCGGACATTGTTCCGGACGCGAGTATAAGACTCCGACTGCATTTAATTAGTAATCGCGCGCGCCAGTCTGATTAGCAACGATACGCATCTCAGTACTTCCCCCCTGTAAAGACGAAGAAACGAGAAAGGATAGCTACTTCCGCCTCTTCTCTCGGCGTGCGAATTTTTCGAGAGGAAGAGACGCGCCGTGGTATTATGTGTACTGCGTGGAAAATCCTCGACTATTACGAGAGAACGTGTACATGTGCATATATGCATCGCGTGTAATTCAGCTGACTAGCGAGAGCAAATGTTTACGGCATTTATGCTTTACGCATGGGTGCTTTACGGATATGTCCCTTAATTTTGCACCCAGTTGTGACATTGCCTTGATCGTTGCAATTCCGCCGAACGATTCGCATACGTATATACGTATAACGACACAATAGACGTAGGAGTAGGGCAGTGTAAACAAACGACTGCCAGTGAAAACTGAAAGCGCTGATTTACCGTCGATAAATTCCGAAATTTATATCTTTTGCGGTCTGTACCACTTCCGAGGAGGCTAATTGAGATGCTCAGCCGCAGCGTCGTTTTTACGCGAGTTTCATTAGAGCCCGGCTTCCATGATTTATCGAAGACTCGATCCTCAAATTAAATCCGCTAATCGCCGGTAAAACTTGGTCACTCATAAACAATATAAAATCCCCCTCGAGAGAAAGCCAATTCTCTCCCATCTCCCTACTCGATCTAAAAATCAAAAACTACTCGTTTCACCAATCACCTACGATCATCTCGAGAATCAAGCTCGTTGCAATTTCACTCCTATACGTAGAAAGCAAAAGCGGCGACCTTAACATTGACGTGAACATTCGCGTATACAACACGGCAAATCTTTCGGGGAAGGAATAAGGCGGCTTGACCGGCGTTTTACTGTACAGAGAGAGAGAGAGAGAACCGAGGTGGAGGTTCATTGCCAGGTTGCGTAAACACACGGCGACGAGCTGAGTAGAAAGTGCAATTTCGTGCGGCAGAGCTCCGACGCCGCTGCGGTCGAGTTACATCGGCGAGAGGCATACATTTTCTCTTATTACGAGAAGTTATTAGACGACGAAGCTTCTCCCGTGTGTCTCTGTCTGTCTCTTTTTTCTTCTCGAGATAGCGAATTTTCGTTGGTTGCGGCTCGTTTTGGGATGATGGACGCACTTTTATTTCAGAGCGACCCTGCGTATAGAAACGTCGACCACAGTGAGGTGTATGTATATAAAATTGAGCCCTTTTTAACGAGTTCGTGATTGATTTTGCACATGCTAGAAATGGAAATTGAGAAATAGTTAAGCCGGCGTTTACGGTCTCCACTATTTTATTACTTACGCGTTGCGTAACTGCACACTCTAGTCAGAAATTTGTTTATAGGCTATAGATTTACAGTCCATCACGTCTTAAATACAAACACACGCAGGTCGAAGTGCAGGCCAAAGAAACGCACAGGTGAATTATTACATATATTATCTGATGCATGCGTGAAATAGGCATAGGCAAAAGATCAGCGGCGAACATAGAAAGTATCCATGTAGTATTGCATGCGCAGAATTTATGCCCGTCGACGCGGTAGTGTGCACTTTGCCCGATGCAGCGATTGCAAAACTTTAACAACCACGAAATTCCCGTTCTTTGTAATATGATAATGAATTTATTAAACGTTAGACTTTCCAATCGCTCGCTTTTGAGCAACCATCTAATAATAAAGTTTCGATTTATACATATCACAGCGTATACAATACGAAACAAGGTCATTCCCGTCTAACGACCTTCCGCGAAATCGTAAAATCGTATGAACCCCTTCATTCGAAAAAATAACAACAATTACGAAGCTCCTCCAACCCTCTCGCGACGACCGAGCGAGTTTCCACAACCGCAGAGAGAGAGAGAGAGAGAGAGCAACGAGTCTCGTCGTATATACGCACTATAGGCATTAATTCGCTAATAGGCAGTCTCGAGGGTCCCGTCACGGTACTCGAGTAACTGCAGCCGATCTTTCTGCCGATCTTGAAAAAGGAGGTCGCGAGAAGTGCAATAAAAAGCGGAAGGGGTTCGAGGTATACACTACCATACACCTCCGAAAGTGCATTATGACTGCGTAACTTTCATAACAGCGCGTGCGTATATATAATTGCGCGACTACTCTCTGACAGAATATTCGCCAAACGCGATTAATGCCTATATGAGTATAAGGGAGTTTCGTAACGCAATGAACCGGAAGTTTGCGACGCCCAATATCCCCGACGCGGCGGTATATACGTTTCTATAATACTCGATAATAGCTCGTCTTTGGACACGCGGGAAAAACAATAACAGGAGTGTACAGCGTAATTTAATGACAGACCGCAGAGATGCAGTGCGGCAATGTAATTGCACGATCGATATAAGTAATAATCAATAATTAAATTAATGAAAGTACTAATGGCGCGAAATAACACTTCGAAGAGGCGATCTCGCGATGCAAATTGATACACTGCGATTAAATTAGAGAAAGCTCTGAGTGCGCGCGCCGATAAATATAATTAGCCGAGATTTTTCAAAACCGTGAAAAACTTAATACAATTGTACCGGTGACGCTGTAGCCATACACGAATACACCGGATCGCTGATCTTCTTCATCACGGGGTCACTCTTGCTTTCTATATATGCGTATAAAGTTTCGCGAGCTGCAGCCGCATACGAGAGTCGTCCACTTGCGCCACAACTGCACGTACACACACACACACACACACACGCACACTTATGAGCTGCACCTACATGTACGCGCCAAACTTGATTTTAAGGCGCTGCTTTCTCAGCTTGACTCTCGAGAGTGAAATCGATTCTCCTTTCTGGCCTTTAATTGTTTATACGCGGGGATTTCGATCGACTTGTCGAGCATCGGAGCATCTTGGAGAAAAACGAAAGCCGCCTGTAGTTTTCGGTGCAGCTGTATATAATATAGGTGGGGAATAAAGAGGGGGGAGGGGGAGATTCAAGTAGGTTATATCGAGCGTTTCAGTCATAACGAGCTCCGAGTCTGTCAGCCGTGACCGGCGCGATTTAGTTTTGAAAGAGATACAGAGATACAGCGCACTGTGTTTTGAAACGTTGCGAAAGCAGCCGTCGTCAACAACTCGTCGTATACGCATTATATACATTATTTTTGCATTTGTACGATCGCCTTTCGTATTGCAAGCGCCGCGCGCGCCATCGATTTCAAAAGTTATATTATATTGTATACAGTTTCTATCTGGAACGGGGCGGAAGGAGAAGGATCGAAAGTGAATAGACTCACACTTGGCAGCCCAGAGTTCTCCCCTCTTGAGATTGTTGAGGAAGGTCGTCATGTCCCTCCGGCACTCGCTGCCCACGTCTCCCGGTATCTTGGTCCACCTGAGCGGATCGTAAAGATCGACCAGCCACTGGATGCTGTTGGCGCTCTCCTCGAGCCTGTCCCTCATAAAGTCCAGATCGAACTCCTTGGACCTCGTCTTCTCCTCCTGCTCGGCCACTTTTCTCAGCTGTGTCTTCCAGTCGAGCTCCGGGTTGTTCTTGCTGGACTCGACCACCGGCCTCTGTCCACCGGTTGCTGAATCGGACTTGCTCGTCGCATTGCCGCCCACCACGACTTCCAGCTTCGTCGGCGCTGGACTAGGCGTACCAGTACTAGTACGCCTGGGCTTGCTCAGCCTCAGGATATTCGACTCGTTTCCGGCAGCATCGTTGCGCTCCAGCAGCACCAGCAGACAGAGGACCAGGACCAGGAGCCAGTAGATCGAGCCCATTTTTACCAACTACCAGGTCGAAGGGGGATGATTGGCGTCTTTTGAGAGCGGATCGCATGCGGACTTGTGTTGCTGTCCAATTAGCGCGGCAGTGCTCTCGAATCGCCGGTTCACCTCTTACTGCAGCCTACTCGCCGCCTCGTTATCTATATCTAAGTGCGAGCGCGCACACCACTGCTGCCATTCACCTGCGTCCTGCGTGTGCGCGTGTATGGCGACACGTGCGGAGATCGAGTCACTTGTTTAATATTATGTCTCGCGGTGCAGGAGGAGTTGACCGGTCTTTCGGTCCATTCTTCCGGCACTTTCCGTCCTTCTGTACACTGTGTCGCACACACGCACGCACTGAGAGGCTGGCGAGTGTCGCCCAAGACAGCAGTAGTCGTCGTCCGATCAGCAGAGCTGTCCGTGGATCACACGCACTGGCAACTGAATGAGCGGCGGAAGGCGAATATCGCAGCGGTGGCATTCGACGCCGGCCTATACGGGTCCCCTTTCTCCTGAGCAGCGACGAACTGCAGCATTTTCCTCTCGCCGCCAAGCGCTGCAGCTAGGTGTACACACAATATATATATATACATGCGGCGCACGACAAAATATCGCGCGCGGACCTCGATGAGGAGCCGGCGACCCCACTACCTGATGCTGTTGTTGTCCCACTCTCACTCTCACTCTGTAGAAATCGTTATGATGTACGTGCTAGTCTAATGCGAAACCTCCTTATTGCAAATTGATGGGCTATACTAGCCCTCTCTCGACTGATGAGCGATTGGCAACTCGCGCGTGCTTGCGACATACACGGATGGATGCAAGAGTATCGGGGATTTTCAACATATGCATCACAGTGTTACAAAAAAAAAAAAAACGAG
>UCQR01002533.1:0-14304 GCA_900474235.1 Cecidostiba semifascia
TATGCGCTCTCAACCCAGCCACGAACATGCAGCAGAGCAAGCAGTCCAGGTAGGTATATATATTCCCGGGAGCGTTTCTCAGGCGTAGCGTGTCTTTCTCTCTCTCTTGCTTGCCCTGCGACGAGAGCGTGTCTCCTGTTGCACAATGCTGCTCGCAAAAAAGAACCGGTTGAGAACCGTTAAGGCCCTCTCGCGAGTCACAAGAACGAGAGCCTTGCGCTGCGCTGCTGCAGGTATGGTTGTATATATACTGTCTTGATGATGCACGTGTAACGATCCCTATGGGCACACTGCAACGCACACCGCGGACGACCTGTATATATATATATATATAGAGTGAGAGTAGAACCCTTTTGCGATGTATATGTGTGCTGCTGCAGCTGTGTTGTTGTTGTTTTGCTTTGAGAGGAGAGGTGAATAGTGGTATACACAGCGAAAAGGGCAATGCGTTAGAGGTATGTCGTCGCGTGTGTTTATGTGTACTTATAGCTGGTTTTTGCGGCAGTTCCTTCTCGAAGGAAAATTATGAAGCGTCCGTGTATATATAAGTGATGAATATTATATACCGTATGTTTGTTCCGGATGTTGTGTGTACTTGTATATATGATGTATACACTTCGCGATTTCATTACGTCGATTTATTTCTATGAATTATCTTTTCATCTGTAGGAGTATACGCTTCGTTGCGGTTGTATTATACATGGTGTGTTGATTTGTGCATCGTGGAAAGATTAGCCAGACTTGTAATTAAATTGTCTGTCGAACGGTAGCGCGCGAGCTGTAACAGTATAGTTATGCAACTCTCTCTGTTGATGACGTGTCTGGAAAATTTATGATTTTCCTTTATTTTCTTGAGAAGTGTTGAAGATTTTCTGAATTCGATTGAGATGTTATATTGAAAGCCGTGATTAAATTTAAACTATTTATAAGGTTATAGATGTACTGTTATCTGCTGTATTCTACTTACTGTATTATATATAGTTTTATACGTGATGCATAGTATCCGAGCTGTCAGCTGCAATCTGGTTGAGATTAATCTTGTGTTTTTTGTCTTCTCTCTTTCATCGCGCGGATTTAAATAATTACAGTGCATTTATCTATTTCACATACAATTTCCAGTAGTTTATTCTCAAAGCAATCATCCTTCTCAAAAACGCTCTTCTCGAATATGCTACATCATCCGCAGCACATATCCCAAAAACTCATTTTAAAAGACATAAAAGATCACCAGCATTTATAATTATACACTCCTCATTTAATTAGCGAACTGGCAGCTTTCCAAAAATCCAAACAACAACGTAATTCCGCACCTCAAAAGTAATATACCGCGTATACTCCCACACGCAAAAAAACAATTCGATTAATTCATCTTCACCACACACCCAATCAACTTACATTACCCAGAAAAAAAAAGAATAATTCATCAGTTCTGAAAGCCGGCGATTGCATATCTCTCTCTTTACGAGAAATAAAAACTTCCTTCCGCAAACATTCAATCGGAAGAAATTGCTTTGGGTGCGGTACAGTAGTCGGGATCGATCGATCATCGTCATCGTCTAATCAGCGACGACTAGCTATACTACACTCAGCGTTGAAAAAAAGAGAACATGTTTAATTAAACGTTATGCCTGATATATACGAGTTCGCATGCAAAGAAGTCCGAGTCGTGATACGCCGGTATGGTTGACTGCAGGACACGCACATCTGACTGGCTGGTTGCCTCGTGTTCAGGAGTTAGAGCTGATTGGAGGCTTAATTTGCTTGAGTGCAGCAGCACGAGGAGTTATCGGCTCTTCGTTCTAGTTTTGTTCCTATATTTGTTGTTGATGAATATTTTACTTGATACAAATCGAACGAAAACATTTTTTTTTTCAGATGAATGTTTAATAGATCGATATAAATATCAAATTGAATAAATCGCAAAAATGAAGTAATTCCATGAAACGGCGTGTTTTATCTCACTCGATCCTCTGCAGCATTCGAAATACTCGAAATTTCGCTCGCCCGCATATGCATACACACCTCGTCGAGATAAAATTCTCTCTCAATGGCCAATTCTCCGAATACCTCGCACGCGCGAAAATAAGGTCCAGCTATACTCGTGCGAGCGATTGCATTTTATAAAACGCGGCGCGCACACAGCATCAGACATACGGGTCACCCTTACACAGTCCATTTTTGATTTATCGCCGTGAGAGGATTAGCAGCCGCTGACCTCGGCACGAATGTATAAGTCTGTCGTCCTTATCTCTCACTGCTGCCGCCGTCTCTGTCTTTTATCAGACTGAACTGACTCGTTCTTATTGTTGCAGTCGGTGTGTGTGTGTCTCGGCGATGGATTAGACACACGGCGCTGCGGGTGGTTGCAGTGATGAGGAAGCACTCGAAGCTATATAACGTCTTTTGATGGATTGGTGTATATAAAGGTGATTGGAGAACGCCTGGGAGGTATTATATAGACGTTCTCGAGATCGTTGGAGAGGAGTCTGATGGGCAGTTTGACGTCCTCGAGTGAGAAATTTGAAGGGGCGAAAGAGAGAAAGAGATTGCGCAGATGCTTTATTATTGAGGGATTTGAATTTTTTTTATTTTAAGTGAAAAAAGATTTATGATTGTGTATGTGTGAGCTACTTCAATGCGATTGTTTGGATAGAAGTAAATTTTTGATTCGAGGGTAACATGTGTAGCTATCACGAAAAGTGTGTCAAGATAAAATCACACAAAGCAACGAAAATATTCGTATAGTGCGTGCAGTATATACCTGTGGTGATAATTTTTATCATCGCGAGATGTATAAACTTCATTGCACAAGCATAAAATAATTATCAAAATTTACGACTTGATAAAAATTTAGAGTAGCGGCTAAACGAAAAATTACAACTCCATTATGTAGTAGGAAAGTTAAACACGCCAAAATACACGCAACGAATTTATATTCCACTGCCATATTTCAACTCAAATCCAGCTCTTATCGAACAGCCAGACTCCGAAACAAATTTTTTTTAGGTTCAATTTAAAAAAACCCTACCCCGAAAGCTATAGCCCAGAATCGCCCAGATAAAAGATGCTTCTCGCACGGTATGCAACTATTTGTTTTTCGACGCCACGCGACGTTCCATTGATAAAGCCGAAGGTTACACGTGCAGAGACATTAATCTAGAATCAGTCGGTTATATAGAAAGGATAAGGTACACTGATACGAATGTTGATATCGGTCATCCTAACGCGTAATATGCAAATATAGCGTTACGCCATATATGATAAGGATAATAATACTGTGTACGGATATGACGTTTTAATTGTCTTGAACTTGTGTGCATAGTGACGTTCGTTCAGGACAAAAGTATGGATTGGTTCATTAATGCGGTTTGATGTATTATTTTATTTAGATAAAAGGAACTATCCGTTTATACATAGTTTGTTGTCCTGGCACGTGTTGCAATTTTTTTTTTCATTACGAATATTTCCCGGTAGTACTCTCTGGCTATAATCATTCAATCTGCGCGTAATAGAAAAAGAAAAAAATATTTTTAAAAATTCAATACCCAATACGTGTAAAAGCCCGCGAAAATCAAAGCGCACGTGCCGTCTCTGTTTACCAAAGCTATATATGTTTCAAGGGAAGTGTATTCACGTGCAGCAACTTCGATCCATCACAAACAATCTCGGCGTATCGTCGCCACATGCAGATACTCAACTATAAGCACAGAGAGAGAGAGAACGCGACATGCACAAATCGATCGTCGACAAAAAAAGTCATCCATAGTCGCAGAATAAAAGCATCATACTTAGTAGCCGTTTGGCAGTCGTCGCGAGATTATAGCACAGCAGTAGTATTAGACACCGTTGTGGATCCAACAATGGATCATAAGGGGTTGGCATATTGATATATTCTAATGGCGTGACTGCAATTCTGTCGATATAACGTGAACGACTTTTTTTTCAGTCTCTCGGAATGTCAATGCAATCTTGTGCACGAGGTTCGGAGTGAAAAGTAGTGCAGAAATTGTCGTGGAGTGTATATCGTTGGTGTATATTATTCATGAGGAGAGAAATGAGATTTCGACGAAGGAAAATGCTCGAAGTGCGTGGATGATTATTTTCTTGTATAATATTTAGGTAGTGCTTTAGTTGTTTATTTTTAAGATGCATATACAGTGCACGTGCTGTTAACGTACCCTCAATGAAACAGTAGTAATAGTATATACGCTTCAGTAGACAAAAGGTATAACAGCCTCGTTTTCGTATAATTATTTGTCATTTCATTCATGAAAATCGCAGTTGTAGTAGAAAATCCTTTCCTCGAAACACTATCGCACAATATCAGAGAATCTAAAAAAACATACAAACGTATTATTATTACATCGTCCATTATTATATTCCTTATTTACTCATACAAATCTCATTCCGTTACATTAGCCATCACACGCAGAGTAGCAGATTCAGGGTCATCATCGTACAAAACACTGTAATTTTACGAAGAAGATATAGTTCGATAAAAAGCCTAAACGAAATCTCCGACAGACAATCGCGTTATCTCCTCTCAAATAAACATTATAAATCCTACGATTTCCGCGCCTTATTCATTATCTCGCACGAGACCGCGACCTAAAACCTCATCGCGCGAGTGCATCTGCAATCTAATTTCCATAATAGTGCAATCATTTAACCGGACTTCTCGGACCAAAAAGTATACGTCATTAATGCTCTAATGGGCGTATATTAGAGAGGTCAAGCGAATATGTAGGTAAAATTGATATAACTCGACGTCGCAGCTTCGCATATGCGACAATAGAAGCTCAACTTCATTCAAGACAAAGTATAGACTCAACGCGTTTCTGGACTATGAAAATTTCAAGAGAGTTCACCGAAATTCGGGCAGCCATTGAAATAAGGACTAACCGACAAAAGCCCCATTGAACACTGCACGGCTCGCACATCGATCGCAAGCTCGTGAAACTCCTCGAAGCTATATTGTTGAAGAGAAGAGTGTGACGTATTGGTGAGAGCACGAGAGCGTGCAATATGCTAATCGTTCGCGAGGAGCTTATCTGCTCGACACGCGAGCCGCTGCAGCGGTAGTCCGGCTTTTATATAATAAGACCACCCCTGAATAGAGAAAGAGCGCGATATGGGATGCATCAGCGATCGGCCGAATTATATACTGTTTTGTCTTTTGAAAAAAAAGGCTCGATTCAGCTTGCAGTCGAGCAAAAAACAAAAGTCCGTTAAAAGTATTGTATAGATAGACCTTCCGAGCGAAGTCAAACCGTAAAAAGGGACGACTAGAGTGTCGATCCATAAGCCGATGCATCACGAACTCTCGCTGTGTATAAAATACCGTACACAGCATAGTAGCTAAAAGAGAAAGTCGAGCTATAAAAGAGTCTCTCTCTTTCTCGGCTGCATTAGCATCCAGTGCTACGCTGCATATAGCGTGCGCCTATGTCAAGGTCCCGCTTTTTCCACCCGCTCATCGTCACGTCAAGTCTCTCTTCCGAACCCTGATACCACAGTAGAGACAAGGGGTGTTGCAGCCTATATAGTAGAAGCTGGCCATGTCCGCCGCGCCGTAGAGCTGCGCGGCGAACTTCCGCTCTGGATTCGGCTGACGAATCCAAGCCCTATACCGATGATGATGGCCAGTAGTGTAGGAGGAGTAGCCAGTCCGGCCACTAGAGCCGAGCTCTGGGTTGACTTTTGCCGAGCTTTCGCCGATCGTCAGCAACAGCATCAGAGGCGACGTGTCTGGAAGGGTAGAAAGAGAAGTAGACGAGCGACGACGGTCGTTGATGCCGATTCCAAGGTCAGTTGTTGTTGGTACAGCGGCCAGATCGACGGGAGACTGATGCAAGGGTGCAGGCTTGTGTGCTGGTTGAGGTGATGAGTTATTTTTGTGATTTTTTGTGCTGTGTCTGTGTGTTATTTGCTTGATAATATTCTGCGAAAAATACCAATTAATAATAGCGTGATCAAATCGTTTAAAAGCTGCTGCGTTTGCACATATATGCACGCGCGCTTGCTTATTTTTTTATCTCCAGCTTTGTCGTCGACGCTTCTATTATATTTATCATTTATATGCGCTCTCTATGTGAGTCACAATAATCACCGGGGTTCGATTAAACCACTAGCACATTTGATAACTACTCCAGTTTTAGTTAGGCTTTCTTCGACGATCGTCGCTAAATATATAATACGTGTGTATTGTGATAATATGAACACCTCCATTTGTGAAGCGACTAACAGTCAGGTAAGCTGGAAGCTAAAGATCGTTTATCTGAAATTGGTGAACGTTAATTTTTGATTATTTTTGTGCATTAATGTTGTGCTTCATGGTGTACTGAGAAACGATTTGCAACACACCGTTCACGTAATGCTTTACGTTCACAATTAAGAGTGTGAAAAAGCGTGGGAAAATTTTCGAATTGCCGATCATTACGTAAACTTGTGCTTTTAACAATCATTAATTTATGTACACAAAAATAGTATCGTGCCCTCTGTTCTGAGAATTACAGCTGTATTCAAATGCAAGTGTATGCGATATTGATTCGTCAACTGCTTTCTTCTTTCGTAGACATTGAACTTGCACAATAGCATGAACGTATCCACGGTTTTTCCGGAGGAATATCCCGTGCATCAGGAAGAGAACAACGAGCATCAGCCGGATAACAATCCGGAAAATGACCAGCCGAATCACCAGACGTCTTCTTCGCAGCAGCAGTCGAATCAACGAAATTCATGTGAGTCCTTCTTACTCCATCTTATATGCTTGAACAAAACAACTTACATCAGTGCATTTAAACATTAAAAAGAAAAACACAATGACATGATAAGGTCAGACTTGCGCATCTCCTTTGGTATTTTTGCGTGTTTTCGAATCGAGTCGTGAACGTATATGATAGTTCTATCTCTCTACTCGAATACCGTGTATATCGTAAGCATGCATGTGATCGAGTGAACAAATAAACGTCGATTACGTTCAATGATTGACAATAGCAATTACGTCAACGATGAGGTAAATTTGTAATGAATTTAAGAATTAATTTCATTGTTTTCCTCGGATTCACCTCGGAAATTTGCATTACGTTTGCGAAGTTAACAGGGTGTTTTTCAAACCATTATAGTCAGATTGTACTATTATTGTTCTTCCATTAATTGTTTAGATGATTTTAATCGTATGATTGTGAGTATATTTTAAGCTACGATGTATTTGAAATCTCTTATCATGTGGAAGACAAAATGTGTCTACAATCATATTTTCTAGTCTAATCTCGAACTGGATCCTTGGATACCCTGAAAATGAATTATGCTTCAGATAACCATCATCATATTAATTATCGTAGTTCCATCATTAACAAATTTCTGAATCTTTTTTTTGCATCGTATTACGAAATGAATAATCTTGCATAAGGTGAGAAAATTTTCAAAAAATTCGATAACATTCATCAGAATGATAGGTAACAATTAAGTGACAAATGCTTCCAAACTACTGCACAAGCTTATTAAAAATGCTTTTGAAACGACGATCGCAGAGCCGGTCGTGTTTCTATTGAAAACATCAAATTGACGCATCAAATCAAGATACCGACGAATTTTTCCTCTAAGCAATTGCATAGCAGCTTATACTATATACCTATAAGAATTCGCAGCTGTCGGAAAAATTGGATCGTCCACTTCGCGGAAGCTACAAACTGCACAACAGCATGCAGATTATAAGTTCTCCCAATAGTCTCAAGCTCTCAATTTTCCCCGACTATATAACAGCCTCTGGCGCTAGAAACAATCGCATCACGACGATCTATCCTCGTCTGTGTAATTGCAGTGTCTCGAACGCCTGATGCCGCAGGATAATTTTCGCACGCTTGCGAGATACATATACATAAGCGAAAGATATAGATGAAACAAAGGACCTTGTCGCTTCTTCGGTTTATCGTGGTGTGCAGTGGGCAAAGGTGCCTGGAAAAATTCTGGTGGCGTGTAGCGCATCACAGCATGAAAAGAAGAAAAAAAAAAAGACAATGGAAAATTTTAACGACACACGGAAGCTACTCCCGTTTCTGTTTTTTACGATTTCTCAGGTATAAGTCGGTTGAGCGTCGAATTCGCGCATTGTTTTCGTGCATATATTGAGGCTGAACTTCGTTCCAAGCTGTTCCGTTAAGTAATGGTTATAGACGTTCATGTTAATTTGAATTTTAGTGCGTTTCTAATACACAATGCGGTTGTGCAAGATGGTTTACACGATTCGGAAACATTCACAATTTTTAGTGATGTGCCCATATATTTTTTAAAACGAATTTTACAGACCGACCGACAATTAAATCTTCACCAATCCGATGCGCGAAGAAAAAGATATCTACTTAGTAAATGGCTGGACGGTTATAACACGTTTTATTTTACGACAATTGACAAATAGAAACCTGTCGCATAAACGCGCGGCGTCTTCTTGCAAAATACGAGCTCGAAGATGCAGATAATTGATCATAACTCGGAAGCAATTACCATACAGCTGTATACGGTACTGCTTTTCCATGAGCTCGACGCAATGAATTTTTCTCGGGACATTGTAGTGCAAATGAGCCTATGTCATCGGCGTAATTGGCGTTTTTAAAATCTCATAATAGACAAATAACCCTGTGATATAATAATAATGAGATAATGCAGGATCATTATGATGCTTATTCTCACAATGCAATTTAGCGGGTGACGAGCAGCAGGTGTCTGACTAATTTCGTGGAATATAACGCTGAACGTAATTTCGTATGATGAGTCGATGCTGTTTAAGTGTTCGTCCATTCTGGAAGTTTTCTAGAACGTTCGAAAATTGTAAACGATCGATTAGTGCGTATAGCTTACATATTAGCAGTATAAAGAACGGAAAAAGCATTTTGATACTTTACCGTAAGTACACGTAGGTCTGTACCGAAATAGCAAATTTTTCTTACAAAAGATTTGATCCCATTATCTTACATACTCCTGTTTGCTTTTTCCCCTCGCCACTTAAACCGAAATATACTTGCTTTTGTTGTTCCTTCTGCAGCTAATGCAAACCTAAAGAAAAATGCACCCTCTGCAATGCAGAGTCTGCATGGATGAAAGAAAAGAAAATAAGCGCCACGTGTATCATCGATGCAGAAAATAAACGCAAAAGAAACTGAGAAAACACACGAGCAATAATTTACATAGTTGATCAAACAACAATGTTATATCCGGTGTATATACCAGTTTAGACTGATGCATACAATGTATTTGCGTATAATGTATCTCGCACACCCCCGCCCCTCAGTAACCAGTGTAGATCGCGTGCCTAGGGCTGTGCTATACTATACCACCGTAAATTACACGTTTATTTCGAGAACTTTTTTTTTCTCTCGGTATGAGAAAAGTGCAGTGTACTTAATGTATACCCGCGATATGCACTGTTCTTAGGGCGTCGGTGCTCTTTTTATTTTTATGTGCAGTTTACGTAATAGCCGTTTGATCGTGTGTAAGCAAACAAAGAAAATATTTTATTTCTGTGATGTACGTTTATAGAATTACAGTAATAGGATGGGAGCATTTTCTGCATCATCTTTCGCTGACGTGCTGCATATAGTTGAAACTACACGTAGAATATGCCGCGTTTCTATTATTGTATGAAAATAATAAACGTTTCTTTTATTCAATAATTATTTATTATTTTGAGTAAAAAAACATGCAGACTTTCAGGCTTTTATGAACGACACTAGATTGTTCCGATGGTTTGAAAAATGTACGGATCGGTTTCATTTGAAACTACGTAACCGATAGCAATACAGTAAAATACGACATTGACACTCGCATTACCTATAAAAATTAACACTTACGTGATAAAACCATAAATATTGTATATGTTACCAATGTTTTAAGGAAACTTTATTACCGCAGCAAAGTTTTCCAAACCAAGGACGTAAATTTTACCCGCTGTCAAATAGGATGGTTTCTGACTTCTGATCATCATGAGATTCATTAGTTTTTTACTTCTTATTGAAAAATCCCTCTTGTACCAATTGGTGTCATAGCTGAGAAACATAATTAAAAATATAAAATTTCACAATAATTCAATACAGTTATATACTATAATAATTATGTTCTACTACAATAATTTACCAAGCCTTGTAAATAAGCATACTATGATCTCTAATCTTTTGACCTGGCCAATTATAGTAAAAAAGATGAATCATTTCAGCGATTGCGTACATTCCGTATCGCATCATTTCCCCAGGATTTCCTTTATTCATTACAACCTATAAATATTGTTAACACTATTACAAGTATTTATTTTTTAAGTAATATTTTATTATTAAAGCTTTACTTCAAATCCTGTAATAGTCAAAGGTATCATCGCTAATGCAATAGAGATCACATTGAGAGGTGAAAATGCCGTTTCGATTGTTTCTATAAATCTATGGAATTTAAACATTTGATAAATAATACACACTCACGAATTGAATGTATAAATGGATTTACTAACGTCAACACATATTTATGCAAAGTAATAGTTTTTACGAAATTGCGATAGTAAACATCTTCTATTGAATTTGAACATTCGCTTATCGTATTATTTTTACTATCGACTTCCACATTAACTGCGTCACGAATCTTGTGGCTTTAAAAATAATAAGTAAATTTACTATTTAAATGTATAGTTTACAAATTATCTATGCAATTTTGTATTCTGCTGCTGTTCACTCACGTTACGATTACAAATAGTGCACATATATGATACGCAAAACTCAAGAATAGAGTATCAAAACCTATTACAAAGACAATTGCCATCATATCAACAACACCCCCATGAATGATGATAAATAACATATTATCGTCGAAAGTAGTGATGCAATATTTGATAAGCCTTGGTTTGTATGGCAATCGAGAGTAGTTTAAAGGTATAAAAGTGTCCATCATGTAAAGAGTAAGAGGTAGCATACTGTATGCACCAACTACCATAAACATGTAAACTACAAAATTTAGATATAATATTATTGTGTTATTAATAGACAAAGAAACTCTATATAAGAAGAGGTGCATAGAAAATCCAAAGTTGAAACCTGTATAAAATCTGTTGAACTTTTGAGC
The DNA here is from genome assembly GCA_900474235.1 of Cecidostiba semifascia. Classification (NCBI taxonomy): domain Eukaryota; kingdom Metazoa; phylum Arthropoda; class Insecta; order Hymenoptera; family Pteromalidae; genus Cecidostiba; species Cecidostiba semifascia. The sequence continues at coordinate 11,098 of UCQR01002533.1, forward strand.
TTTTTTAGAATATTCATGGAGCACTGCTAAATCCTCACCTTTGTATACTTGAAAATCTCGTTGAATGTTATCCAAAACATTTTTAATCTATAATATAGTACTGTGCGTGAAGTTAAAACTGCATTATTCACAATTTGTCATGGAATAAAAAAAATAAACCTCTTTTCGTCCAATGAAGGCAAACACATTTTTCGCTAAAAATTGTGTATAATACAGCAGTGACGGTAAGCTTAATATAAAGTAGTGAAAGTAGTGACGTATCTCAATCATTTTTATAAACTGTAAAAATAAATTGTAAGAGTTTACGTATTCAAAAACAATGAACAACTAATATTAAATGTACTTGTGGCAAATATATGGACATGATAAGCAGCATTATTAAAATTTGATTGCGAATTTTAATTTTGACACTCTGGTAAGGCCAATGTCCGTAAAAGCTTAAATAATTGTTACACCGAATATAGTAAGAACTCTTTAGAATATCCATGATTTACATTAGCCTGCTCTGATGTCTGATATGCTACTGAAACTGCCAACTTTTAGAATTTTTTCTTCCTCCCTACCCACATACCTGCTGTTATCAATAATTCAGTTCTCTTAAAATGGAAACTGTTCTACCCGTCAATCAAACGTACATACTCTCGGAATGAGAGAAACCATTATTAGATATATCTACATTATTTGCATACTTGATCATAGAAAATAAGAACAATTGTAAACTGTGTATTTTTTATCCCCTCTACCCTAGAGAGGGCTTAGATTTGGATTGCAGAGTCTGTCGTTCTCCGACTTTCAACGGATACGGATCTCAATAGACGTAGTAGGAAGTCATATGAGTAGAGTACAATGAATAATGTTAATCACGGTGAAAAATTAAAAGTGAAAGATATATATTTAAATTAAATCCAAGTTGTTCACCCTACTAAAAAAGGCAGATTATAATAAGCTGATAATCGTGCAAAAACGTAGGCTGTTTGTCAACCGATAATCATCAAAATAGTTTCATTAGTAAAATATGTTGATGATTATCAGCTAATAATCATCAATATATTTAATTGATGAAACTGTTTCGATAATAATTGGGTGATAATTATCAATGTATTTCATTATGTTGATGGTTATCTGCTGATAATCAGATTATTATCATATCTGACGTTTTTCAGTTGGACAACGCTAACAAGTAAATTTACCAGTTTCTTTGATATTTTAATGACTTAAAAAAATTATCGCAACTTTGCATTGTTTGTCAACAAAAACAATAAGTAATATTTCGCCGCCTTTTTTGAAGCATAGTCATTACAGGTATCCTAATAAAAAGAGTATGCGTTTCTAATCGACTTGATGTTTTATTGTAATACATTTTAAACGTTTATTAAGTCAATTATAATTGTTTATTTAATAAAATATATAGTGTAAAGATTGTATTTTAGTATTTAAATTACATACCCGAATTTTTACAGGTGACGATGGCCATAAAATAAAAAATTGAAATTACATTACCGATGATAAAACTGTGAAGTAGGACATGGATACTTTCATTACCTAAAAACAAATCAAAGCGAATAACAAAGCATCGATGAATTTTTTAAATTGAAATAAAACATTGGAAAAAACAAAGCGATTAAAAGTTTCCATTACCGCCGCAAAGTTTTCCAAACCAAGAATGTACACCTTCCCAGCTGTTAACGAACATGGTTTTTGACCTCTCAGCATCATGAGATTTAATAACTTCTTGCATTTGTCGGGGATTTCTTCTTTGTACCACTCGATATCATAACTAAAACGGTAAATAATGTATTAAATTAAATTATAATTATTTTATATTGCGACACTTAACGTCAAATTAATAATGCACAATATAATTTTCGAATGCTCACCATGACTGATAAACGCACAAGCTATGGTCTCTTATCTTTTGTCCAGGCCAATTGTAATAAAAAAGATGAACAACTTCTCCGAATGCGAAAAGTGACCATCGAGCCATTTCACCTACATTGCCTTTACTCAAAATAAACTGAAAAGGAAATGATAATTTAAAAACTCACACAACTTACAATACTTATAACATAGACGTATGTCATATAAATTCTACTTCAAATCCTGTAATAGTAAGAGGCATCATTGAAAATCCAATTGAAAATAAGTTAAGGGTAGACAAAGCAGTTTCTACAGTATCTACAAAACTATATGTCAAAACAAAAGTAGCATTAATTAGTATTATATTTTTCATGGGTTTAAATAAAACCTTGATTTTTCTTTACTCAACTCTAGCGCATCTTTGTGCATGATGACTGTTTGAACAAAATTGCGATAAAAGATATCTTGATTTATTTCAGAGTCTTTGGTTGTAATCCTTTCATTAATGGAATCTCGTATTTTATTTCTGAATTAAAAGAAAAATTATTAACCAATGTGAGCATAAACACAAAATTGAAAAATTGAATTTACAGCTACGTACGTGACTATAACAAACAGGGCGCACACATGATACGAAAAACTAAAACACAGTGTTTCAAAACCGATGACAAAAACTATTGTTGTCATGTCGACGATTACTCCATGAATTATGATAAAAAAAATATTTTCGTCAAATGCTTCATAATTGTAATTTATCAGTCTTGGTTTGGTTGATAAGCGTGATTCATTTTTAGGCAATACAATATCCATTACATGCAAAGTCAAGGGTAACATACTATACCCACCGACTGCCATAAACATGTACACTGTAGAATGAAGATAAAAATATTGTTTTGTAAAACTGTGTGTTATCAATCAAACATGATTTTTATGAGACATATTCAATCTTAATGATTACCTGTATAAAAAGTATTTATTTTATTTGCTTGCTCCGAATAATCGTGAAGAATTTTAAGATCGTCACCATTATATTGTTGGAAATGAGACTTAATTTTCTCCAATACCTTTTTAATCTACGATAAAAATCTCTTAAATAGAAGTATTTGGATAATAAAATAAATATCGGCTATAGTACAAGGTTAAATTTAATTAGAGTACAAGATGAACAAATATAAATCATACCTCTTTCATTCGCAATATACTGAACAAACTTTTAAATGCAAAAGCAAAATAGTAAAGCATCGATGGTAACGCAGCGACGAAAATATGTATATTGTGTCGCAGCTGAAAAAATTTTATTGACTACAAAAGATTTTTTAACATTTCTCTCACGTAAATACTGTGTAATGC
>UCQR01002534.1:0-10592 GCA_900474235.1 Cecidostiba semifascia
GTCGTGAATAAAGCACTATATGCAACACGGGAGTAAAGTCGATCATTCCCTCGGGTGATTACTGCTCGGGCGAAGGGAATAATCTACGACTTTAGTCCCTTGTTGCATAATATACTATTATTTTATTTTTTTTTATCGTCGAGAAATAGCATTTCTCAGTTCGAAATATCTATGAGTCAGACGAGTAGTGCATACGACTTGCGCGTCACGTCGCGAGAGCGTCTTGACGACGACATTTGAAACTTTAAACTGCTGAATTTTTCCATCCTTCCGCGTATTTGCTTCCAAAGTAAAAGCAGATTCACGAAGTATGACATGTTTGCAACGTGTATGGTTTTCCTTTTTTTCTCTCGCAGGAAGGAAAACATCGTTTGAAAAAGCGAAACTTGTTTCTTCTTTTCTTCTGCACTGAAATAAATGTTTTCCAACTTTTTAAATTGAAACGCACGAATTAATGTTAATGTACGGCTCGTGTAATAATTGATTCGAGGTAAAATGTGAGAAAAGTATACTCTAGAGCGCAGGGACATTAATTTTCTGAATTTACAAACCGCGCGTAATTAGCGATTTCCGCTTGTTATTATGTGCGTAATCTTCCTTATCTATGCGCATACGTAATGCATATAAGAAATAAAAAAAAGCGAAAAGAAGTACAAAGTGCCTCGTAAGTGATGATAATAGAGTCGACGATTGGACAATGTATAACTTATTATTAAGTACCCACACACACACACACACACACAAACAAGCCGTCCGAGTAGAGTCTATACATTTTCTACTTATTCGGACCGTATATTGGAAAATTAGATATACACTTTCTCGCCACATATTTTCATCACTTATACTTCGACTGCCGTAATAACCGAAAATTATCGTCATAAGAAAAATACGCGAAACTGATTAATGACAGCAACAGTTGCCACAACAAATAGCAGTAATTAAAGCAGCCATTACACGAAAGCACAGAACTGTATCCCATCCATATAGCAGAGGGGCGTAATGAGTTTTTTGCATGACTAATGCCCGGAGAGCCAAGATAAACAGATAAATACCAGTGCAGTGGACGGAGACCATCCTCGTATTATAACCCTAGGAGTAGTGTCGATTTGCGCGGATAATGAAGTCGAGAGGTACCGTTAGTCGCCGGACAGCGAAGAGAACGGTAAAACGCGTCCAGTATAATACACTCACGTTCTTAAAGTCAGCTGAGCGTATAGCAGCCGCGAGGGACACCCTAATATACTGCACGAGACAGTCGAATTTCGCGTGGACAAGAATCATCCGGCCTAAAATGCGGAAGCAAGTAGACGCTGACAGTATATAGTATATGCGACGTATACTTATTAGCCTCGTAAAAGCTCGCGTTCGACGTTGTAAATGATGTAACTGTATCGCGGAGCGCAAGGGTCTCTACTCGGGAGAGGATTGCGTTTTTCGAAGAATTTCCGGAATTTATCTGGTACTTTGTCGGAGGGCTTCGACGTATATAATATTCGTCTGAGCTATAAACGCTTTCTTTGTAATGCTCTCGTAATTTATTTCGAAGAATTTCTTTCACAGTTTCGATTTTAGGAATTTCCAATAGTATACGGGGAGAAAGTCTCGTTCCAAAAAGAAAACATCGCGCGCACTCTCGTTTTAATCGCCGAGATAATAGTACCGTGGTATATTTAAAGATATTCAAAAACTTAGAAAGTGTACAAAACGAATATAATACGTTTTTCACCGGGAGTCGCATCAGAAAAACGCGTCCATTGTGCTCAAAGGAGAGTCGAGCGGTTCTTAATCTTTTTTTTCTTTTTTATTTCCATATCTTGCGCAAGCCGTGTAACGCATCCTACATCAATCACGACGCGCGCGAGCAAATATTAATGTTAGCCCGCAGCGAACACAAGGTAAACAAAGTAGCGTAAACGGACGTGGGAGAGCATGGCGTGTAGTAGTGCCGAGATGTTTTCATTGCGAGAAATTTGTCGTGGAAATAAGGAGACGCTTGAAAAGTATAATTACGCAGTAAATTACACAACTCACTTACACACACTCGAGATGAAAAGAGCATTTTTTTATCATCATTATCAAGAAGCTAATGCACTTTGACAGTCTTGGAAAATTCACTGCTCATCTCATTGACTTGTTGCTGATGAGGGTTGCACATGTCTTTAGTTAATCCACCATAATTTCATCACCAAGACACAAGCATCGACTATCGATTTAGAGCCTTAAACGCATGTACAGTGCACATGTGGAGTTTGCGTTAAAGAGAGTAAGAAGAGAGTGGGACAAAGAATAAAGCGCGTATGTATAGAGGATTTATGGGGATAATTTATCAGAAAACTTCCCTGAAATTGGCCACAGATACTTATGTAAATATATACTCTCTTACGAGCGTACGTAGATTCCACTTTCTCGTTTCATAACTTTCTCATCGTGCCGATGACTGCACTGTACATGCGTATACGTGTATATTCGCCCACGTGATAATAAAATTACCCTACACACTGTACCGAAAATAGACAGAGCATTTTAAGATCGACGAGAGAAATATGCGGTGAAAACAATCGTTGAGTTTGGTTCTCGAATCAATATTCGCCGCTGCATTAAAACTTTTTATCCTATTTTCGCCCATTCGACTTGTAGAGAAGTTTTTTCCGCGCAAGGACGAATTACATTGTCGATGCATATGCATTGACTATGCTGTATAAAAAAACAAATAATGATATACATTGATTTTCAAGCAAACTAATGACGATGATGATGTTGAAAAAATATAATGCACCGGCTATACTCGATATAAAAGTAAAAATTTGCATAACGATGAAGCATCGAATGACGCAATGCATTATTAAAATATACAAATTTTCTATTACAATATGCGACGTGTACGTTACGCAATTAATGCCATGGCCATTAAATCTGATATTTTCCAAAGTTTATATACACTGGGATGATCAACTATACATCAATGAGATTGAATCACTCCAGCACTATGACGTCAAAGCATTTCCAAGTTTCTACTCGAACACACTCGTGTACCTAAATAGATTTAAGTTTGAAATTGCGTCGTATAAAATAAATTGTGCGCTTTCAAAGAAGTAAATCGATTTTAATAAAGTTTCCTCGACGAGAGAGGGGGGGGGGGAAGGGGAGGAGAAATAAAAGGAGAAGCTATTTCCTCGAGTCCGCGCTTTATCGCCGGATTCTGCAATAATATTTGACTTATCGTAAAAATTATATCCTGTATAAACAATGAAAGTGCTCGAATCGTATACGTATCGATAATTCCGACGAGAGAAGGCCGCAACATAGAGAAAATACAATAACGGAATAAGTCGCGTATTATAGACTGCACTACACATCCACGCGCGCAAACAAACACGGTGAGTTTGTTTCAACTTGAACGAAGCGTCATCTTCGGATCCTCTCCATATAAGGGCCTTGATATAATTATATATTGACTTGTACTTTGCGCAATCGCATGCGAAAACAACCTTTTACGCCACAAGCTCTCGTGAAATTCAAATAGCCTAATTAAAACAAAACATATTATGGCCTCAACGCAAACAGAACTTAAATTAGAATAACCCATCAGCGAGAACAATCAAACTATCCTTCCGCAGAGTTCACGGCGCAGCATCTCGAGTATAGAAGCCCTAAAAACAGCATCATTAGAAGTCGGTTGTAGAGAACAAACTTGCACAGTAACATCCTAATAAGAACGCGAAACGAGTATAGGTATATAAAAACCGAAAAAGTTGTTGCACGATCGATATACAATGGATATAGCCTCGATGTGTTTTTTCCGCTAATTTATTTATTTATTTATTATAAAATTTAACGGGCTGTACAGCCCTTTACATACATTTGTACAATTAGTAAAATAAACTTAACAAAAGATAAAATAGTTAAGGTATCGAGAAAATAAAGGAAATAATAAAAAGATAAATTAGAATAGAAGATAGTAATAAAAGATAAAATACATAACGGAATGAACAAATACTACGCTAATGCGCTAACGAAAGCGAATGAACTGAAGATTTAAAGGAGAGCAGCGTAGACTTGTTCAGAACTGCTTGAGGAAGCGAGTTCCATTGCCGCCTCATTCTATTAATGGAACTATAAAAACCGATGTTAGAATTGCAGGTTTCCTCCTGCAAGTGTCTAAACCGCCTCAGCGAGTAATTCAACGATCTCGATGAAAATCTTGCCAGTAGATTGCTGCAGTCTACTATTCCCTTAATTATTTTGAACGTTAGCGTACAATCATGTATATAATGCAGCGAACTAACAGTCTGAAGCTGGCAAGTTTCAGCGATCTCGCTGTACTCGTGACAAAATCTATGAAGAGGTCTTCCCAACTTGTAAGCAGCATACCTCAAAAATGCGTGTTGAACAGATTCAATTTTATCAATAAGCACTTTAGTATGAGGACGCCAAATTTGAGGAGTATACACAACAAGTTAGGAAGTACAACCGAGCGATAAAGATAAATGATAGTATCAGGGTTCTTAAAATCTGCAGTTGAGCACTTAACAAAGCCAAGCATTCTGAACGACTTGGACACAACTGCATCGATGTGCTGCTCAAATGTCAGAGCCGTATCAAAAGTTACGCCAAGGTCTTTAACATATGATGCCCTAGGAAGGTCATCGCCCTCGATGCTGTAATCCGCCAAGAGGCGGAATGTACGCCTTGAGAACGATATCACGCAATATTTCTTGACATTAATGTCAAGACCATTGTCAGTGCACCAACGATGCAGAGTATCCAAGTCCCTCTGAAGGCAGGCAGCGTCCTCGTCAGACCTCACGATTCGATAGATCTTTACGTCATCAGCATAAAGTAAGATATTAGACTCCTTTATGAGAGGGACAAGATCGTCGATGTAAATACAGAACAGTAGGGGACCCAGGTGCGAACCCTGGGGAACCCCTGAAGATACTGACACAGACGCAGAGACCGAACCATTAAGTCTGACGGACTGCGAGCGATTCGTTAAATAAGATCGAAGCAGGTGTAACAATGACCCGTGCACACCGAATCTTTGGAGCTTCGAGAGCAAACGCTTATGGTTAACAGAGTCGAATGCTTTTGACATGTCCGTGAAAATGACGTCCGCTAGAGAGTAATTATCAACGGTTTCAGAAAGGAAGTCATTGAATACCAACAGATTCGTAATAGTGGAGCGCTCCGCCACAAACCCATGCTGCTGCTGAGCTAGTCTAGAGAGAAAGTGAGAAGATAATTCGTTGGCAAGAAATGCGTCGAAAATTTTCGGTAAACAGCTGATTACTGAGATTGTCCGGTGGTTCGCTACGTCCCGGCTATCTCCCTTCTTAAAGATAGGCAAGATATAAGAATGCTTCCAACGCAAGGGGAAATAACTGGTGCGCAGCAAACTCTCAAAGATTCGAAGAATCAGAACCTCCAATGAAGCCCAGCAGCACTTGATGAAGTAAGCCGGAATGTCGTTCGGGCCCGCGTTTACATTGTCCTTAATTTCGTTGACTAATGCTCTTATTGTCGAAGCAGACACCGAAATATTGGAAGGCACTACATTACTTGAATCTCGCAAAGGGAGATCAGTCAGGTCAGAATCGGTAAAAACTGACCCAAAGTATTGCGAGAACAAACTAGATACTTCTGCGTCCCCCCTAGCAAAAAAGGTACCCAGATACACTTCAGAAGGAATCCCGGGGTTCTTACGAAGCTCGTTCACATAAGACCAAAAAGATTTTATATTGCGCTTTACACTCGACTCAACGGTACTCACGTATTCACGATATTTACAACAAGATAATCTTATACAAAGAGCACGCAGCCTCTTAAATTCTATTTCGTTAGCTAGATTAGGATACATTTTCATTTTACAGTGTGCACTCTTTTTATCGCGCGTCGCCTGAATTAGTTCGGAGTCATACCATTTCGGATATGTACTGGGAGGACGATTTGAAAGAGGGACATTAGAGTCAAGGATCTTATACAGTGACTCATAGAAGTTTGCAATACTTTCATCTGGATTACTATCCAGATTACGAAAAACGTCGTCCCAGTTCAACTCCGAAATTCGACGATTTATGACATCATAGTCCGCCTTATAAAAGTTTTTTTTAAAGAGTTTGACATCCGGTACAGAACAGTTATTGACATTCAACTTAAATAAACCTGCGCAATGATGATTGTCAGTAGGCAGCAGCTGATCCGTCAGTTCCAGCGGCTCGACGAGACAGAGGGGAGAGAAGAGAAGGTCCAGAGTGTAGCCCTTGCTAGGGTGTGGCCTTTGAAAAACTGCACCAGATCGTATGAGGCACAGCATGCGGACAACGATTCGGCAGCAGAACGAACATTAGGGCTTATATAGGCCCTATGAGAGTAGAGAAGTGGGTCAGCAGACCAGGAGATGTTGGGCAGATTGAAGTCTCCCAACACAATAGGTTGATGATCCGGATATCTAGTAAGAGCCGCCTCCACATTCCTTGTGTGCTGAAGATAGAACTGGGCAGGAGATTCCGGCGGATGTAAGATGCCGCTATTAAGAGCTTGGACGAGGAGAGGGACAATCTAATAATCAACTGCTCGACTGCAGAGTCACACAGCACCAATTCTGCGTTGATGTATTTTCTAACACCGATAAGGACACCGCCACCCCGACTGCACCTCGACAAAGCCAGGTCCCGGTCACATCTGAATACCCAGTAATCAGAAAGCCCCAACTCACTCGACAAGATAGATGGTTGTAACCAGATCTCAGTGAACACAATCAGATCGGGAACCGCAGAGAAATTATGTAGATTCATCTTCAGTAAAGGAATCTTACCAACTACCGAGTGTGCATTCTGATAGAACAACCGCAACCCACCGACTAGTTTTTTGAAACGGCGGGTTTCTGTGTAGGTGGGCGCCTGACTGGAATCTTGAGATCTACAAGGGTCGGTGTACCATTAAGATACCTGACTCCTTTGGGTGCTTGAGGGTGCCTTGTTGTGAGCCAGAGCAGTCTTCTTAAGAGCTCTGTACTGTCTTCTCTGAGACACAGTATAGTCGAAAGTAGTATCAACATCATCGGGAAGAAGCATTCTATTTTTGATAACGCGCTGTGCCTCATCAGATGAACCAAACTTGACAAGTAGAGGTGGAAATTTACTTTGTCTCGAAGGTTTCCGAAAGCGATAGGTATTTATGCGCTCAGTGTTTATGTTGGAAATCTTAGAAAGAACAGAATTAACAGCATCTTTGTCGTCCGCAGCAGCGTCCATAGGCACGTTGTAAAGCATGATGTTGTGTGACCTATTAAACCGGTCCTGAAACTCAGCGGCCACAGTATCGCACGTGAGATCAATTTCATTGCAGGCTGATTTAGAGGAAGAAGAAGAACCTGCAGGAGTAGAGGCTTCATCAATCTTGTCCATCCTTGTCCTCAAAACATCCACCTCCTTACGCAACTCCTCGATCGCATTGCTATTAGACTGCGAGATGACAGTATGCTCTTCTAATTTTTTCTGAATGGCCTCTAATTTCGTCTCAATGACCTTATTATGATCCGAAATAATTTTTGTGAGGTAAAGACCAATTTTACCCAACTCACTATTCGGATCAACCAGATCATTTATCCCAAGGAGAGTAGGCGAAGAAGCATCCGACGTCTTAAGTGTGTCGGGAATAAACGTATTAATTTGACGCGTCCTGGTACGCAGAGTGCGGATGCAGCAGGTAAGAACACCATCAGAACCCGCTTGACTACCTTCCAGGCAGTCCGTATGGAATATGCCAAAGCACTCTCTACATGTGATGCTTGTGCCGTCACCTAAAAGATGATTACAGAGAAAACACACCATGTTGCCCGGCATAACGCTACAGTTAGAGGCAGAGAACGAAGAAAGACAACAACAGACGGCAATTAAATTGCACCTTTGCGGGCAAGAAACGCTAGTAGCTAGATCAATACTTCTTTAAACTTCGGTGTATTTACTATTCCGTTGGATGTGTATATGTCGCGCGAAATCTGCCTGAGACCGTTCAGCGCTATTACCGCGAAAACTTGCCGCTGCGATGATTTATGGGCCAAGTATAATGTTATGAAGTCACCGAGCACGAGCAACACACACACAAACCGCACTCCTGGATAGATGGAAAATTCCAGTAATGCTGCACACGAAACAATGATCCTGTGCCTCCTGGTGGTTGCCAGAAAAGCAGTATATGTCCGAGGTTTTAACTGACTCGCAAACGATGCACAAAATACGTTGGGCTATCCAAAGCGAAGCTTGTGCTTTGGAAAGCGGACTCCAGACTACACACCGAAGGAGTCTACGTGGCAGGTGCTGAACTCAAACTGATATAACGACACTCACAAGAGGTAACTTCCAGGATTTTAAACACCACTGTTATTAGAGCACCAAAGTTACAACTTAGCAACAAAAGATTTTTATAAAAATGACTTTTTGCCACTAAAAATGGGAATATACTCAGAGCGATATTAGGCACGTCCTCACTCTAGGCCACCTGGCGGCGAATCGAGATAATTCGAGAATATTTCGTGCCACACGGAGTATATAACGGGTCTCTCTGAAAAATGCAGTATATACTGAAAACTGCACAAGGCGGAATAAAGAGGGAAGAAGAATATCCGGGGATTCCATTAAAACTCGTCGAGAGAGACGAAGCCATTAGAGACAATTTAGAAACGGAGAGAGAGAGAGAGAGAGAGGCTTCGAACATGAAAAGGACAAAACGAGAGGGAACGTGTATGTGTGTGGAAAGGTATAGAATAGATGTACGACGATACACGCAAGGGAGTATTATATACACATACACGCACGTAACGAGTAGAGGTCGTCGCGAGAGCGCCGGTGGTTTATGCGAGCACCGGGTATATGGCACGGAATGAAGTATATATGCTGTATATCTCCTTTATGGCTACCATTAACATATTTTTTGCCGTTCGTATTACCATACAATAGTAGTGAAAATATTATAAATTATGCCCGTAAATCAGAGGAAGGGAGACCGGCAAGAGTAAAAAAAAAAGAAGAAGAAAAAAGGAATAACACACTGGAGAGGGGAGGGGGCGGCGGACGAGGGGAAAAAAGGAAGAAGGCGAAAGAATTTTACCTTCCAACTTTGCGTTTTTATCCTGACCCCCTACACCAACACCACAACTTGTACCTTAATTCTCCTTCCTTCTCTTGCGCTGTTTATTCTTGGCCTTTATTGTGCCTTACATGTGTACGTGTTCTTTTTTGATAACTTTCTTTACGCTCGAGATATCAAAGTTTACTTGTTACGACCTTTTTCATTCCTCGCTGCAGCACTGTGTTGGAAGATTGGATTTCCGAATAAATCGTCCGATTCACACCGACATCGAGAGATAACGTGTATTATAGCTAAAATTCAACGGAATACATCCACATCAGTATTATGTGTTAATTAAAATTGGTATTTTGCGACGACGACGAAGTGAGAAAACGAGAGTATGAAAAATAATGGTAGACCGGCATATCGCGCGGGCATTTAAAGCTGATACTTTCTCAGGATTCAGCGGCGAAATGAAATTTCATTTATTTCATTACCCTCTCGCGCGCTCGCGGAATAGAGAGAATTCTTTCGCTTCCAACTCAATTTACACAATAACATAATGGCCCATTGTTTCGCTTCCTCATAGACAAAAGAGAAGCGACTCTCCCAATGAACGAAAATAATAAGAATTATAATAAGAGAGAAAGAGAGTCATTGAAATATTTCAGCGCGCGCGCTCACGTTCTATTTACTCGCGCGCGCGAGAGATGTGTGCCTGTCTGTATGTGTGTGTGTATTGAAAAATGGTTTTATATCGTTTGCGCGCTCGCGCGAGAGAGTTGCGTAATTATGAAATTGTTTATGGGATCGATATTACAGCCATAAATTGACATTTAATGCTTTTCGTGATATACAACGCCACCATTGAATGTGCAATTGGCAACGTGTATCAGTATATAATTTGAATTTTTTTGCCCCGCCGCTGATTTACTATGCTTCTTGATGAAGAAAATAAAAAAGAACTGCTCGGTGCACCATGAAAACGTATAATATGCCAGCGCACGGTTATGTTTGAAAAAATTAATTACGAAAGGATTTGAGAAGTGGAAGCGATATATATAATGGGATTAAAACTCGAGTTTTACATTAAACCAGACCGCGTGTGCGTTATTTAATTTATGTAAGTGCAGTACACTCGGCAGCTTCGTGAAATTTCTCTCGATGAGACTCGGAGGTATGCAAATATTTTTATTTCCGCTACTCGTAAATTGAATATCGCATAAACGAAAATTGTGTCTTCGGATCTCATTACTGAAATCCCGACGAATGAGTGGCGACAAGTTCCGGTTCTCTGATGTGCTCCTCCAGAAAAACACAAACATCTAATTTAGAATCTCTTGGATATTGGGCGAAGGAGGCAGTAAAAGCAGTTGCGCGAGCGCGTAGACAATGAGGAGGCAGCGATTGTATTTTAATCGTGGCTCCATCTCTCTCTCTCTCTCTCTCTCTCTCTTGGAGATTAAAATCGCGATATATACGCTAAATGCGGAAAAGTGAAAATTTAAATTTAAATTGGTAGG
>UCQR01002535.1:0-14115 GCA_900474235.1 Cecidostiba semifascia
AGAGAGAGAGAGAGAGAGAGAGAGAGGGTCTGATAGAGCACTTTCCCATTTGTCCAGCGCATTGTGCAGCCCGGGCCCTTTGTGTCCCAAGCGAGCTTTTCCCCGGGAAATGATTGTGTTGTTGGCGTAATCGTCGTATTGTTCCTACCTCTCCTACGGCAGCCGCCACCCGACAACACAATATTTCGAGAGGGATATTAATTAATGGATATTTTCAAGGAACGAAATTCGAGTTTTATAATATCCCCCCAGCTTTTTTCCCCCCGGGGGTTAAAACGTTTGCTGTGTATACACTGCGGCATTATACCATTCAAGGTTCAAGATGGCCGTCAAGCACAGGGTCGCGTTGAAAAATGAGTTTCTTTGACGGGAGAGAGAGAGAGAAAGAGAGCGGCATCGCGAAATTAAAGAGAAATGAATTAAGGCCGCTTTTCCAATTCGCCGGCGCAGCATTGTGCATCAAGCTCTACGTCGACCCCTTTCTCCTCGAAATAATCGGCGCGATAATGAGCCGCGGTAATCGGAAGGGCTTTTACAATCAATTTTCGTAGGCTGCTCCCGTGGGAGAGTTATTGTTGCGAGACCACATTGTATTCTAATCTGTAACCCGGTGTCTGTGTATATCTGTTCACGCACCAGTTGACGTCAAACGCGGCGTTTGCGCGAAAAACGTATCGCGAGTAGCTAATTAACCCGAAACATATAGGTTATTGGAGTTATCGATCTTCTCGCTCGGACGCGATCATTGGGTGCGAGCACGCGAAGCGATATAAATCGCGAGTCGAATCTTGGAATTTCCTCGATAATTTTCCATTTTCGTTCGATACGTATACGAGAAAGTTGATCCGCCCGATTGGATTACGATATATTTTACGCGGGTCAGCGCGCCGTTAAGAGCCGCGGAATAGATTCGATCGGTATAAGCTGATGGATGCCGATATGCTTATAATATTGCTTCCTCGAACGCGAGATTCGCTTCGATTTCGACGATTATAATGCTCTCTGATGCCAGGCGTTTTAACTCTTATTCTTATTTTTTTCACTTTCGCAATGGCCGATGATCGAAGAGCTCGGGGCGCTTTCGTAACAATAGAGTTGTTTCTCCACAATGTATTATAGAACGTATTATAATCTTATTCAGAAGTTGATACAAGTTTCGCGCGTTATGAAATTCTGTTCTTTTTTTCGTCGAGATAAATGCATTCATAAAGTACAAAATAGATCGTAGCGGCATTGGAAGATGTTACAACAAGTTTCTTATATGTATAGATTTCATCAATTCAGCAGTGTGCTTCGTAGAATTTTGTCCCGATTAAATCAGCTCGCAAATTTTTATGAAAAAACAAGGATAAAGTCTGATTTACACAATTTTGCGAAAAGAAACGTATAAATGAGCAACCGGTAAAACCGGTTTTTTTCGTTCAACGCGCGAGACAAAATCTAAAGACCCGTGTGTATACGTACAACCAAACATAACCTCAAAATTGTTTGAAAATACACAACGGGAATCTATACAGAGAGATAACCCTTCGGTGGACGTTGGAGGTCTCGCGCGCGAAGGCTGCGAAAGTAGCCGTACAGCATCCTTTCACATGCAGCACAACAACAGAGAGCGGAACACGTGACCCGTAGTAGCACAGAGAGGGCGCCCAAGGCTGACCTCGATCAACGATCGCGAAAAATTCGGTTATATTGCATGGTGTACAGAAACGCGGGAAAAGGATTTCGGCTGGATGAACGATTACTGTTATTATTCATATCATATAGCCGAGTCGAATTTCGAGCATCTGTTATATTTTTCCAGTCACGTCGCCGACAGAGAGAAAACACATGTCGCGCGCGAAAAATTTCACCGAATATTTTTGCGCAACAAACATCAACTCTCGTAGGGCTGCTCGTTGCGCTCGTTTATATATACGTAAAAGTAGGTTAGCCGCGAAATCTGCGCGAGAGCAAGGAAAACTCGCGCGCACGTAAAGACTAATTTTAATTCGAACTAGTTCAATGCCAGTCCGCGCGCGCGCGACAAAATTACTTCTTCTCTCGCAAAATCATCATCTCTCGCGCGTATAGTGTGTGTTTATATACACTGGCTTTTAGAAAGCCGTGTACACGCGCGATTCCCGCAGCCGATATGATGCGCGAGCTAGTGAAAGGACGCCCCGAAAAGCATTGCAAAATAGAATATATATGTATAAAAACGAAGATGCAGCCGCCGTGAGTTTTCGCATACTTACAACAGCGGCGGCGCTGCAGCATCATCTCGCGCGCGTCTAATCAATGAAAGCGTCCTCTGCGCGCGGAATTAAGTGGTAGCGCGCGTGATCCGGTGCAAACCGGCTCGTCGGAGACTCTTGTCGCCGTCGTTGTTGTCGCAGACGACATAGGCATGGGGACGACACGTGCGGAACGCCGCGAACATGTGCGCGACAGAAAGAGAGAGGAGATATACGCGTGTGAATTCGGTGCAGACGACTCGTCTTCTTTCATTGTCATTATCATTTTCAATAGGGCGCGGTTACAAGCTTCTTGTCACGAGACTTCGTTGCTGTGAAGGCTGTCGAAATGTATCTGTTTCTTCTTAGCTCGTGAGTCATTTTTCTGTACAGAGACGGAATAAATATGAAACGTCGCTGCAATTTAAAACAAAAACTCTGTTTACGCAGGGATATCGATATTTAAAAAAAAAAATTCTCATTTCATAACGATATGCTAATTTACACGTTATTATCATATAGCCTCGCGCGAGTTACAAAGTTTACGTTGAAAGCCAGAGAACATCTGTGTCGCTTGTTGTGGGAGTATTAGGAGATGAATTTTTTTCTTCTTCCAAGTGTGCGAACCAGTCGCACGTATTTAAGTAGCCAGATTAAGCCTCACAAACGGAAGATGAATGGTGTTTGCAAACACACACTGATGTCGGAATTTTCAAAGAAGCGCACGTGTACGATGCATGCGCTCAACAATTGTCTTTATTTCTCCTTATAATGTATTTAGCAAACAAATCTGGAAATGTTAAATACACTGTTATACACGCTTTGACGGTAACGATCAGAGCTCGTCAGATGCAATTACGGAAATTAATTAATTTCAATGTAGCATCCACATCAGTCACATATAGGAAGAAATGAAGCCCATTACCGAATCGCGCACACTAATAAATCCGACCTCAAATCGCTAGCTCTCTCTCTCTCTCTCTCGTTGGCCTCCCCAATATTTTCGGTCGTTCGTCGAGCGTTGACGCAGTAAGTGATCGCATATATACACACAGAGCATATGATACCGACGTCGGAGTACTGCAGAGCGGAGTAGGCCATCCTCCAGCCTAATTGCCCGGGATTGACCGCTTCGAATTTACGACGCGATCAATTGCGACAATCACGTGCTAGCACGGCTCTTCTGTTGTGTGCTACTGCTGTTGTCTATGCGGTTATAACTTTGAGAAGGATTTCTCGAGAGCGCGTCTTCGCTTAGTATATACAGTCCGAGCAAAAAGTATTTCTTTTTATGACGAGGCTGCGTCTAGAGTATATTATATGCGCGAAAGATTCGAAAAGTTTTGGAGGATATATTTTATTAGAGTATAAGTGACTCGGCAGATGTGACGCTGTATAGACTTTGCTCGCTACGAATTTTACAAGCTCCCGAGAGATAAGAGTGAGAGTAAATGAAAACTTGATCGTAAACACGGGCCGCGTATACATTGTTTGCTTTGCACATACGTGGAATAGTAGTGTGTGTTTTAACATCGATTCGTACGCGTTTCAAGAGGCTTCTCGTCGAGCTCGTATAATACTACTGGTACAAAGATTTATTATGATTATTTCACAACGGGAACATTAAGAGTTAAAATTTTAATTTATACGCGCGCAGTTATTTACGAGTTTCATGTTTTACGTAACAAATAAATTTTCATCGCTACAGGCGAAATAAGCGTAAATAATATTATCACGTTATACTTAATCGATATGGTTGATGTATGGGGTATGTGTTTGGCAAAAATAGAACTCCATTGATCCGCGCGTTATAAACAAGCGGCTAAATATATACGCGCGCCAGGTTTTTGCTTAAAGCTATTTTCACTCCGAAACACACGGTACCGAAATACATCACCAGGAATGAACCCACCTCAAGTCGACGTAACCTTAACCCTTTAAAACGTGCACTCGCTCGCGTTATAGACTCACGTTTATTTTAAAGCCGCGGGAGTGGCTACTCATGTTAATGCAAATGTGATTCATATATTTGTCGGCGAAACATCGTGAAATACCGCGAAATTTTCAATAACGCTTGTATACATTATTATGTGTGCGCATCATCGACGCTAAAATGTTTCAAGCTTTCGTCACGTGATTTCATCACTCTTGCCCACTTGTATGTGTACAGTTATCGAATATCGCATTCAAATGTTCCTTTCTAATATTCCGAGACTATTACGCGAAAATTCCGTGACATTGACACGTGATTCATCACGTGATCTCGATCTCGAATATAACGGTGAAAAGTGCAGACGTGAAAAGATGAAGAAAAGAAGCTCAATCACAACACTGTCGATATCGTTCAGAGCTAAACCGTTCCGGTGTTCACACGAGCTATGCCAGGCTCGCGAGAGCATGAATGACTATATACCAGAAAGCGGCCGCAGTCGAACTCGGAAGCGCGGCCCCGGCGCGCGAAACTTTTGACGGCTTGGATGCGCCGCCGGCCAAAAGCTCGAAGAGAGAAGCAGCAGCCACGACGTATAGTCTGCGTCATCGTCGGAGGCTTCGCCAAAAATCTCGTCTTCTCTCTCTTTCTCTCTCTCTCGCACGCCCTGCAGAAGCTACTGCCGTCAGGAACGTACCGAGGTAGTAGCGTCGCGACGTCGCGTCCGTGATCATCGCTTTACGTTATTGCTTCTATTATTTTTCTCTAAAAAAAAATCAACAAACCTCGTTGATTCGGTACTTTGCGGGTTGGACCAAGTTCTTAAATAGTTTTTAAATAGCTGATGGCCCGCCCGTAGCGGTTTGTCGTCAGACGATTGCGTCGGAGTGTTTTGGTTTCGAAAAGTGAGGTTAGGTCGAGCGAGCGCGTACTAGTCGAGTTTACGGCCAGCAGCTGGCTAATTGCACGTACAGTATTTCTACGAAAATGAACCGGTTTCTCATGGTCATTAGATCAGGCGGATTTCTCTGCGATCCGAGTATCTGAGCATCAAATAGCACCAGGATTCCAAGAAATTTTTACTCCAAGATTCCACAAAGCTTCAGCTCTCTCTCTCTCTCTCTCCCATGAGCTTACATAACTGCAGTCTTCCGATCGCTCGTTCCGAGAAACGAAAAAGCTCGACGTAGCGCCAAAGTGGCTGCAGCGTCGATACGATAACAAAGCACACGCACACACATTGAGCAGTGTGGGTCTTCAGGCACAGCTGCGGCATCAGGGAGAGGGGGTGCGGTGCGGATATGCATCGCGCCTCATCGGAGGCGGCACGTCGTCAGATCATCGAGTTCGAGGAGCTGGTCTCGCGCTTCGAGCGAATCAACGACGACTCCAAGACCGCGACCATCAGCTTGGACTCGGGTCTCAACTGCTACGGCATCGGCAGTGGTGGCGACTCCAACAACAACAACAACAACAACACCAATAACAACAACAACGTCAATACCTGCTCAACGTTGTCTTTGGACAGGCCGCAGCAGCAGCAGCAATTGACGGACTTGGCTATATTGGAAAGTCTAGCGAGACTGTCAAGGTCGGGCGCCACAGACTTCCTCGATCAGAATAGTAGAATCAGTGGTGGTGGTGGTGGTGGTTGTGTTGCTGCTGCTGCTGTTGCTACTGCAGTAGGGAGCGACACGAGACTTCTTGGCCAGCAGCGAACAGAGTCGACGCCGTCGCCTGCCAGAGAACAGGTGTAGGATCGGTATCGATTGCGAGAGACACGCTGATGATGGCGAATCTGTTAAAGGAATAAGTTGCCGATTTTTAATCGATCGATCAGTCGGACGATGACTTATTTTCAGCAGCTTCGTCGTCATTTTGCTTGCTCATGAATATAATGATAATTTAAGCTTTTTAAAATTGGATTTTTTTCTTCGATTTATCCGAAAGTAAACATCAGATAGGATCGTTATCGCGGGCCGATTCCTAAGAATCGACAGGCTATTTATGAAAAACACTTGAGTCAATCACGGAAATAAATGCGTACATATAATACACACAATCAAACAAAAAATCTAGATCATGACGACATCAAGTCCCCTATAAATCATTCGATCTCCTCTAACAATTGGCGAATTTGCTATATGTCGCAGCCGGTGCGCGTGAACATCGGCATCGACGAGGACCTACAGATGATTCTGGAAATGGACCCGTCCATCGTGGACCGAGTGCCTCCGACGAGCAACGCTCACCACCGTGTCGTCGCTGGAGCGCCGCTCCGGGCCACGGCTCGACCGCAAGGCTGGTACTGGTCTGATGTGTTGTGTTCAGTGTCGCCTGTATTATAGCTCTCTCCCATATATACTGATCTTAACCAAGCTAATGCTCCTTATACATAGCTGATGTGTGCTGCCTTTGCTGTGTGTCGCTAATAACGTTGTTTTCCAGCGCGCGCCTATTGATCCAACAGTTTAAAGCCCCCTCCTGATTGTTATTAATAAAAAGTCTCAATGACTGACAAAAACACGAAGGAGAAGAAGACTGAAGAGAAAAAAAATAACAATCGCCATTGAATGAACCGCGGGGTTCAATTACCGGAACCGTATCAGGGCCGCAGCATTTTGTTGTGTTATATTTTTTTTTTGCACGGATTTTTTCGCCTTGAAAGGGCTTTTCTCGAAAGTGTCGAAGGTTGTTCCTGATAGCGCGCGGTGCTTTCACCGCGGTGTCACGCGCCTGCGTTACTCAATAACGACACGCGCCTTCACTTTTAATTACTCGAAATTCTGCCGAGGCCTGCAACGGAATCAATATTACATCGATGAGCGCCGAAAATCCAGATTTTTAGGGGCTTCCTCGTTGAATCACGGGGCCACGCGTAGGCGAGAGAACGGAATTTCCAATGAGCCGCAGCGGGACGCGCGGGAATGCTTTGATTGAAATGCCTCGCTAATGAGGTTAGGAATTCCTCGGCGCGTCGAGATTCTTAACTGATAAGAGTATTATATATATGTTTTACTCTTACTTTGAACGGTGCGCTTTCTGTTATTAGAAGTCAGTAAGAGTATATAGGGTGTCCCGTGAAAATGGAAAAGCTACTGTATAAACTAGCGGTGAGCGGTGAGCGCAAAGTAAACAAAGCCGCCAACGTCACAGGTGTATATATATATATATATATAGAGAGAGAGAGAGAGAGAGAGAGAGAGAGAGAGAGAGCGGCGGCTTCCTAAAAATAGATGCGGTAGTGCAGCTATAATACAACGGCGGGCTGCGTGTGTGTGTTTTCAAATATTTGATAATGACCTCATCGCGGCCGTACGAACGAGCGCTAAATGCTACTCCTCGAATTATCGTTTGTCTTCGAGATTTTTTTTCCCCTCGTTTTCGAGCTCCCGATACTATGCTGCTGTCTTCGGATAATTTAATGGGTAAACGAGAAGGAGTTTGTGTAGCACCTTTTTGAGGAAACTCGCGCCGTAACTGTGCCAATAAGCTTGTGTGTCGAATACGATTTCTCGTTTGTATTGTTGAGTGTTATGTGGTTGAGCTTTTTTTTGTTTTGGTTTGTTATGAGTTTTAACTACGTAGGTTATAGAAAAGAAAATATATGTCACTTTTGAAAATCGAAATATAGTATTGTTAGTGAAACTCAATCTCGACATTGGCTCGCACCTTCTCGCAGAGCGAAAGCACAACGCGCGCATCACGTATATCAACTGAACAATTTAGCGGCGAGTTTAGCGGTCAGTGATCCATGCCAGCGCGGTTAGCTCTCGATTTAAATATTTCCGTTGCGCGTGGTGTCTTACAACTGTACATACATACAGCAGTCGTTCTCGCGGTGACCTACGTGCGAAAATGCACGGATCTCGGGGCTTATACTTTGCGCGATGATCTCAGTAGGAGATGAATTCCTTTCCGATCGACAAAATATATTGTGTGGCATTTTCTTACTAGAGAAAGAGGAAAAAAAACCGTGTACTTATAATTCAAGACCAAAAAATTCTCGCTAAAAAATAACCGAAACTCATCAACGATAATCCGGAGGATTCCTAAAAGCCATCAGCATTATAGACGAGAACATCTCTCGGCACAATCTTCGCCTTCGTCGTTCAATCAAATATACGCGCGCATACGTATGTATATATATGTATAAGCCCAGGCTGGGATTCGCATCCGTTGCAGTAGCGTTCGCGCTTATCTCTCTCCTTGTCGTCCATCTGTCTCTCTCTCTAGACGACGTCGTGCTGCCCTATACCATTGCTTTGTATATGTGCTCGGTACTCCCGGCACGTTCGCGCGCGTTTGACAGATGAAAATCTTGTCCGCGGGGGATACGTATCGGCCTGATGATATATTCCGAATTCCAAAGCGGAGAGTTGCGTTTTGCTTCAGGCTCCTTTGGCGCAGAATTAATAAATAACACAGGAGATTATATAACCGATGGATTAATATATAAGAGGCCGTAGACACGGTAATTTCGATTATTTGTTTGCCGACTCCATCAGCGATTATTGCCAGTCTGTTTGCGTATATATAACTTACGGTTCACAGGCTGATTCTCTATAGTTTCTTCGCGAACTCATTAACATAACCAGATATTTCCGGAGCTATGCATCCGAAATTGCGCTCTACCGGTGTAATTATACATGACAGTCGCGGCGTATAACTGTTTCGCGACTGCTCCAATTTATCTTGCGCGCTTTGTAATTAAAAGCGCGGTCCTGTGTATGCAGTGTGCAAGTAGTGTACCAGTTATTGATTGCGAGAGTGTATATATAATACCTATAGTCGGCAAGTTCGCTGTATTTGAACTATATATTATATACTATATGTGTGTATATGTACACCGCGGCTCTGCAAACGGATGATGCGGCTTATTTTTACGGCGTGTAATATAGAGATGTCCGCAGATTCGGCGAATTATTGGTTTGCCGTTGTGCTATTCTGATGCACTGTATATATATGTTTCATATTTTGCGGAAGATCGTGACTCTGATATGGCTCGTTTTTATAGCTTTTATGTCCGTTTGGGATTTGTATTTAAATTTTTCAAAAACAAAATCATTGATGTGTATACAGAAGCTTCAAAATGCATGCGTCAGAATAGCATCGACGCGTCTGCATTCGCGCCGGGACTCGAAGTTATAGCGATAGCGAGTCTCGCCCCCCGACAACCGACAACAATAATAATCGCAAGCGGTGATAAGCTGGGCGCGAGAGAAAGAGAGAGAAGAAGATAAAACGCGGGAAAAAGTTTTTAGCGGCGCGAACTTTACGCGCGATGGGATGCGCATGTATATATGTATATGCAAGACTCCAAGACGGTTGACCGCGACTTTTTCTTTATAATACCTACGGCGGTGTGGATGAGAAATACTGTTTCGAAGGAGCCAAAGGTTTACGGTCCAAGTTGAAGACTGGGTGTTACTGTTTTATGCTTCTGGTCGTCATAATTTTTTTTCTTTTTTATGCAAACAAACAATTTGATACAAAGATATATCTCGAAAATCTCGTGAAATTCGGCTCGTTTCAACCTGATTTTTCAAAAACAACAAAGCCTGGATTCGACCTCCAAGCTCCAATTGCACTTTCATTATCTTTGCATACACATCGCCGAGATAAGATAGCATAGTTACAAAAAAAAAAGAAAATCGAATCATGTATACTGTATATTTACCTGATGCGAAAATGCAGACGGTTTACGCAACGCTGAATCCAGGACATATGCGCGTGGATGAGACGAAGACAGACGGTAGTCTGGAGACGGCTGATTAGCATGCATCCCTGAACATTCGGTACATAATCGGCGTCGCGCGTGGCATGCTTGTAGTCGCTTAAGCGGATCATCGAAGTACAGAGGGAACTTGCGACAATGATTTTTGGCAGTTGAGAGTCAAAGTTTAGACCTTGATGAAGAATAAGCATGAATAAATAAAAAAAAAAATATATTATCTGTTTATCCGAGTATATTAATGTGAAATATTCACAAATCTCACCGCAGATTTCTTCTATTGCTCGCTTTCAGTTCAAGTACACTCGAACCTAGATCCATCAAAAATTCACGCACCGATACACGATGCACTTTTGGACGACTGCCGAGGAAGACGAATGCCGCAGTTATAGCGCAATATAGCGAGTCGTAATAAGAATTTCGCGAGAGCTCTCTCTCTCTCTCTCTCTCTCTCTCTCTCTCTCTCTCTCTCTCTCCCGAGGAGCTGCGCCACACTATGTATACATCCAGCATTTATCGGGGAAGCCGTACGAATTTGAAATTTCATCTTGGAATTGAATTTCAATTCGAATTAGAAATTCACACTGGTGACGCCCTTACCAATTCATTCAGGAAGCACGACGCTACTGTTATATTCACGGTAGTTTTTCCGCGAGCACAATTCCATACTTTAGTCTCTTGTCTTTTTTACTTTTTCGTAATCGATCATGTGACATTCGGACGAATGAAACACAGTGCGAGAATCTTCTTTGAAAATAATATACCTAGCAAACAGTTTCATTTACTCGTTGCCTTCGCTGATGTATACGAATGTACTCGAAAACTAGTCGAAGGCTACGAAGCGAAGCTATAGAGATGCGGGATCTCATTCACTGCTGTGGAAAACAAAAACTTGCTCGTCGAGGCCTTTCGCTCGCTGGATTTTCCCGAAGAAAGTGCGACGAACTCGGAAGCCTATATAGGTGTAGTTACACTGTAACTATATATATTCTCATGTCTTCCCCCCTTGACGATCATTAACCTGCCGTCGGACTAACGCGTGAAAGTCGCGGTTCGAATTGCTATACTTGCAGGCATTACATGTACAGAGCGTATTACCCATTCATGCATATCTACACAAATACATAGTAAAAAATAATTGGTATTTCTTGTGCGCATTCTCTGTTTTTTTTTTTAAATATACAATGTAAATTAAAAATTCGTTAAAATATCGATAAAATGCATCTAGAGCAACGCTGTAGTCGCTGGTTATTAAAAAACAAGATTTGAATACCACATTGTAAATTCCAAAGTCTTGTATAGAGCGGTTCAACATTGTTGTCCAGCAGCTTTCACGCGCTAATTGAAATGCCAATCATCATTCGCGACATTTTCCAACTACAACTTGTACAATTTAAAAATTTTTAAATTAAAAAGCCCGATTATCGAGGCAGCTTTGAAGCGGAATTTCCTGACTGCCAATGACGTAGAAATCCTTTTACACCTTGACGCAACCGACTTTTTTTTATCAGACTTTCAAAGCCGTTGTTTTTAGGCTACAACGATCTGGATGCCAATCGAAGCGTAATGCGCGGCTATTACAATAAGCATCAGTGCAGCCGCTTCTGGATCTCGATCGATGGCAATGCGCTCGCTTCTTTGCCGACCGTCGGTGAGTAGGATCTCGAGCGGTAATCGATCCCAACGCCGATAGATCCCGCAGACGTCGCTCGCGCGCCCGTGACATTGAATTCTTTAATTAGAACACGGCGGCTCGTCTGTCTCGCGGAAATAGCAGCCGGAATCTTTCCCGGGGAGGCGCGCCGATAGATTTAACAACTCCGAAGGCGGTTTCTCATTTCTGGCTGTCGTTCGGGGACTAATTCACTATCGCGTTTATCGCGACGGATTCGTAGGCGGGCGGGAGGGAGGTAATAAATACGAGAGCGAGAGATAAATCAAGTTTAAGATACCGGACTAATTGTCATTTGAAATTTTCACGATTCGGGCAAGATCAAAGCTCGAATTCAGTCTCGTAAACACGAGTTTAATGAAACCGTTTGCTGCATGATACGTTTCAAGCTTTGAGGATTAACTTTTCCCTTTAGAAATCTCATATACTGTACACTGCGAGGATATATCAGCAACAAAGACGCGCAAGATACTTCTCGCAAGTTCTGAAACTGAAAACGCACTCTTCGAAACTCGGAAAACGCTCTCGACAAAGCTATATGTATTATATACGCGTTAGTGCGCGACGTCGCGAAGAGCCGGGCAATTATCACTCGAGTGGAAATCGCGACAACGCGATATATAGCCTCGAATCCTCGGGACGACGACGGCTGGCTCGATGCGCTCGAGTGAAATGATTAGGACGTACGCTATTAATTTATTCGCCTGCTAGTCTCTCTCGTTTAATTATTCGGAATCGCAGCTCGCTTGGAGGGGCGCGAGTGTATAGAACTAAAAATAAAGGAGAGCGAGCTATGTTTTCGTTTTGATGAGCCGCATAGTGAATTTCGTTGTTAATCGGGCGAAAATTTGTAGTTTTAATTAGCGAACGTCGTCGACGTAGTCGCTTTGGCTCGGATCCCGACGCGGTGGGAGTGTCCGCATACAGTAAACTAGGCGTAGAGCGAGTGATTAGAGGCATCGCAGATGAAAAACGACGCGCGTAGCCGCGTTGAAGGGCTACTATTGTAATCGCTTTTGAGATATACGACGGAGATTTATCCGCGATTTCGAATTATGGAAGAGGAGTAGCCTGCACTGGGTTTCGTCGCCGTGGACGTTAATAAGCCATTCGAGATAAGACGCGCGACACGGGCCGAGGGGCTACAGCAGAAGCTACAGCAGCAGCCGGAAAAAAGTTTGATCTAACTTAATAAAAGTAGTTCAAACTCAAAGAGTTATCTTAGAGAAAGAAATAAACTTTTGAGTAATTGTCAAGAATATGAAGTTGGCTAAGTACACTTAAATAACTTTATACATAAGTACTTCTTATTGCAGCCGTGGCGGCCGGTTCTCTCTTTCTCTCTCCGCTGCCTCTCTCCGAGCAAATGAAATTTTCAAACTCCACTCTTAGGGCGGGCCAGATTACAGCTAACTACGCGGCCGATACTGAAGCCCGGTTCATCATCCGACGTTGAATTAACCCGGGAAAATCTGTCGTTGGAGCAATTTTATTCGGTATTTTTTTTTTTATATTTTTTTTTGCTGGAGAGATAGCTGCGCACTCGCGTATGTGTGTGTATATATAAGCGAAAATAAATACGACGACGCGGAAAAGTAATTTCGAGGAGAGATCGACGGAGAAAATGACGTGCTGTGGAATCCGCAAACATTCGGCTACGGATATACCCGCTTTGATGAGAGAGCTGTTACTTTGTCAGTGTATACAGCGGAGGATACGCTCTTTGACAATCAAAGTATCAAACAGAAAATTACCTAATATTTTTAAAATTACGATGTATATTCATATATATTTTGCAACTATACTGGTTAATCGAGTTGTAACTGGTGATTCTGCTACCTGGCGTTGATCGAGGAAACTCTCCCGCATCGACTAATTGGACATGAAACTCGACGACTCATTACGTATGAATAACATCGCATCACGGTATATCCTATTCATAATAACAATAACAGAAAGAACATCGGCTCGCTTCTCGGAGAATAGAAAAAAAATGCTTCTCCCGCGAAGCCAGCTACTCCCGGGAGAAATCTTTATTCGCGCCCTTTTCTCTCAATTCGAAAAGCAATCTTCATTCGACTGAATGCACCAAAACAAAACAAGCCTCGGAGAAATGCTTACGCGACACTTGTAGCCCCGATGGAATACAGCTCTTTCTCCTCGATATCAATTCACAAGCCATCGCATTGTTTCGCTAAAAAAAAAGCTGGAGAGCAGTAGGCGACGAGAGAATGTATAGTCTTATCTCCCGAGAGGCAACGAATCCTCTCGCCATTATAAAATTCGCACGTCCGTCTCGCCAGTGCGCGAGTGTTACTACTGCGCGCGAGAAGCATATGTTAGGCGCTTTGCTTATTTAATTACGCAGCCGTATGAGAGTTTATATCGACAATATACAGGCTGACTTCCTCTGCATCAATCCACGGCGGAAATCCCGAGAGCGACGACAAAAGGACCTTGACACACTGGGACTCAGCCGCCGCCGCCAAGCACTTATCTCCTTTATTACGCGTATTTCGACGCTCTATACTCGCACATCCTTGCGCGCCGAGAAACAAAAGCC
>UCQR01002536.1:0-12689 GCA_900474235.1 Cecidostiba semifascia
CGCGAGTTCTGGGCTGTCCATTTTTGCTACATAGGTGCATACGATATTTTATACCACAGTAGGCCTTAAATAAACGTTTAGCTCCTAGCGCGCAGGGAGATAAACGTTGATTTAAGTCCTACTGTGGTATAAAGGAATTAATATAGTAACATCTAAATGGTCAATAGTACCTGTAGCATCACGTTGCGTTAGCCTGACGTTGGCCATTGCACCTGGTTGGGCCTGCATCCCTGGGGTCGCCATCCTGACGCCTCGACCGACGCCTTGAGCAGGCAGCAGGCCGGGTTGCGTCGTTGTTGGCACAGCGATACCGAGGGCGTCGTACGCTCTCCTCATATCCGATTGACTTGGACTCGCTTGACTATTAGGTTGAGCTGCTGCAGCTGAAAGACGATTATCATTGTTATTTACTTAAATATCCTTAGCTTCTATATTCGTATACTCAATTTCATGAAAGAATAAAACTCACCGCCAGTATTGTGCCAGTTCTTTTCAGCCTGTTTGAGCGGTAGACAGACCGGGCAGTCGTTCCGTGTGCAGTGCTTCCAGTGGCCAATGATCTGGCGAGACGAACTGCAGTGGGGCACCGTGCAGTGCTTGCCTGCCTGGCAGCTCGACATGTGGTTCAGCACGTTCTTCATGGTTTTACAGTGGGGCAGGTTGCATTGCCACTGCTCGCCGTTAGCCTGGTTCTCACGGCGCTGGCAGTTGTGCGCATGCAGGAACAACAGCAATTGCTGCTGGATGAGCTTGCGCTTCTCCGGATCTGCCGTCACTGGTCGTGCGCCCCCTTCAAGAGAGAAATGCGTGATTTTAATTGATGGCATTTTGTTGCAGATTTATTGTGAAAGAAGTTTTGAAGATACTAGGACTGCAGATGAGAAGACTGGCCCATTGACTAGAAGGGCCTACATATCGGCTAATTAACCTTCCAAATTGATATAACGCACCGTTCGTTTTTCGAAAGTCTTTAATCAGGCAAGCCGTAAATATTTAAGTCTGACGCGCCTTACATCGTATTAGAGATCACGTACTCTGACTTCAACTGTATTTACTCATACTACGAAATACTAAAGCCACTTATTGGTACACTCAATAATTTGAAGAGAGTATACTCAATGTTAAAACTTTGTATTTATCTATAACTTACCCCTTTTCATTCATTTTCTTTAGCGTTAAAACTCACAGGGACTTAAAAAAAATAATCAATGTTCTCTCCCAAAATTGGAAATAAAAAATATAACAAGATGTTGGTCAAAAACAAAAACAGCGTGTAGAACGCATTAACAGCAACACATTACCAAACAAAAAACCACAACTCACTTTGTTGATTAACAACGCCGGGCACCTGCGACTGCGTGGCTTGTTGCGGCCCGGGTTGTCCGCCACTGGGCGCTCCACTTTGTGGCTGGGCCGGACTGGGTGCCGGTGGTTGAGCCTGCTGGGCCATGCCGCCTTCCTGGCCACCCGGTACACCGGCGCCGCCGGCCCCCAGAGGACCAACTGGCCCGGCACCTCCTGGCGCACCGCCGAATCGGCCCACCTGCATGGCCGTCATACCTGCGGCAACGCCGCGCTGCTGGGGCGTAACTACACCCACCGCGGGACCCGCTCCAACAGGACCTGGACCGCCACCTGGCGAACCTAGGAAGAAGAATGTTAGTTTCGCGCTTTTGGATAGTTATAGGAGTTTGTAAGTAAACGGTGGTTACAATTTCGACTGTGGATTAGGTGACTGACCCGAATTAGTATGGAAACACTGAGAACGGGCTAATTAACCTTCCATATTAATCTGGCGCACTGTTTGCTCTTTACCATTGGCAATACTGAACAATAAAGAGTCAAACACTGATACGCCTCAGAGAGAGAGAGAGTTCGGACAAATTTTAACTCATCACTGTTGTTAGCACAGCACAATCAACGTTACAATGACAAGATAAAACCACCGACAAAGAGCAATATCAATAATAATAATAGTAAGAACAACAACTCACCATATCCGTAAGGACTGTTAGCAGCGGTCATCTGTCCCATGTTAGTCATGTTGGAGATGTTGGGTGGTGCCTGCATCCTGGGTCCACCAGGTCCGGGCACGATGCCAACTTGTTGGTGCACCTGCTGATGAGGACTCTGCCCCCTTGTTGGTCCTGCGACCATGTGCGCCTGTTGCTGCTGCATGGCCACCCGGGCGTTCATCATTCCAGCAGGTCCGTTCTGCATCTGACCGACGCCATGCTGACCACCGGCATGGTGGATGCCCTGAGCGTTCGCCGGTCCACCCATCATCGTCACCGTGTTCAGAGGCTGCTTGTTCAAGCTGTTGGCCACGATGAGATTGCCACCAGCCATACCGCTCATACTGTTGTTGCTGCCTGCCACGGTGGCGCCACCGCTACTCGTCATGACTAGGCCGGAGTTCATGCCGCCTGGGTTCATCGACATGCCGCCGGGATTCTGCTGTTGCTGCTGCTGTTGTTGCTGCTGCTGCTGCTGCTGGCTAGCATTGGCCTGCTGTTGCTGCATGCTCATAGACGTCTGGAGTCCACCACCGGCGCCACCCATCGAGTTGGCCATCGACATCTGTTGCTGGTTGTTAGCCAGCGAACTTGCGATGCTGCTCGGCAGACTACCCAGCGAGACGACCATCTGAGGGTCCACGACGCTCTTCGACACCGCCGAGACGTTCGGCGGCGACTGCATGTTCGGGGACTTGCTGCCAAGCGCATTGCCCGCCATCACCAACGAGTTCGCCACCAGATTCTTGTTGCCCTGCTGGTAAAAGAAGGAAGGTTGTTGTTATTACACATGTATAGACCGCAGTAATTTTAAACGCGAAAAATGAAAAAAGCTCTTAGAGATATTAATAATGACTGTATTTTTATACCGATCGATAATTTTATCAAGTGAATTATTAACAAAAACGTACCTGTTGCTGAATGAGATGATGTGAAAGTTGCTGCTGTTGCACATGACGTAGATCCGAATCCAGTGCGCCGTTTTGCTGTCCAGGCCCTGGTCCGGTAGCTGGAGGCTTGGCGCTTTCCGTCGCCGAACCCCACGAGCCCGTCGACAGCAGATCGTCAGGTAGATCATTTTCAAGATCAAACATATCTGTGTTTGTCATGAAATCTGGAGACGAAAACATAGGCATATATTAGTCTTGACTATTCCTTAAATCAATCCCTGGGTCTTTTCAAAGATTATTGTCTCATTATTTTATTCTTGTGGAAACGAAAAATGTATGTATTATTAAAAAGAAAAAAAAACTTGTCGATTCTGATCTATGGAATCTTGGCTTGTACGTGTGAATCGTTTTGAATGAACATGAAAAAAAAAAAAAAAATGCAACACACAGTAATATGACACGCTAGAGAGAGTTTTAGATGTGTATTATATAAAGAGAAAAAAAAGTCTAAATATAGTCTACTACAATGTCAACACGATGAAAGTGTAAAAATAGGCTAATTGAAAAATGGGAAAATCATTTTCCTATAACTGTATCTAAGTAAAGCTCAGGTTGTACATTTTGTCATTGCTGAAAGATTGACCATGTAGAGTTGGTGAGAAAAAGACAGATCTTGTGATAGTGCATAATTTAACTGAAGATACCGAGAACAGCGTTAGTAATCTTGTTGTTGTTGTTTCTTTTTAAGTTACTGAGTTAATAGTACCATCACCGCATGTTTTATCCAGAGCTACAGTCCAGTTCAAACTACCATTCTATTGATCATTATTGTCTCTTGACTTGCAGTAACATCCTTCATAACATTTTTGCAAAGATCAAAAAGATTTCAATTGACTCTTGGTAGCTCAATCAGCGATTACTTTATCCACACTTTGACAAAATGAAGCATTGATAAAATGAATCTTTGAACTTTACTCAAGTGTCTTATAATTATTATAAATGAATTTAAATGTTGTAATCTTACACGTATACACGACTGACCATATTTATAGACAGAAAAAAAGGGGATCTTACATATACAGGAATGCAAAATTTAACTCGTATGACATAACTCATATGAGTATAAACAAACGAGTACAAAACAGAAATTAAAATATATTAAATAAAGTAGGAAATAAGACATGAGACATACACCGCATGAGCAAAACTTAAATGCAGTTTATGCTGCAGCGGATAATAAAACATGGTTCACAGTAAACTCGTGCTCAACTACAAAAGCTGCAAAGCTACTGATGACAAACTGTATAGTCACATGCGTAGAGATACAAGGTAGTCAATCTAAGAAGGACTTCTATTGCAAGCTAAAATACTTTGTATAACATCCATGAATTATATTTTACATTTCAGAAATTAAAAGTCTTTGCGCTAGTTTTTGTTTACAATTTACCATCACCTACTTTTCACCATTTTCAAAATAAATAACATTTGAATTTCATTAAAATCTTATCCTATTGTTATTAAGGGATCTGATTTTAATGATTTTTTTTTGTTTCTTATACTTTTTTGGTTTTATGGTACTTGTGATTTGCTATTTAATATTGTCTTGATACATTATTTTAATATAGATTTTTATGTATATACATAATATACAATTTGTAATAATATATTTTAAATTACAAATTTTCATAAATCCCCAAAACTCACTGTTTGCATGAATTTTGTAGAGCTTGCACAGGTTTTAAATAATAAATTGCTCATGACACCATATACAAAAACTTGATTTCTGGCTTAGAGTTGTTTGGATGTTTTGGATAAAAATGGTTTACTGATGTAAGCTTTTTTAATGGCTTTTATTAATTTGTTTCACTTTTTTATTGTTATGAAAGATAAAACTATATGTCACATTAATCATATTAAACTCCACTTTGCTTGCAAAAAAAAAAAAATTACTCTACATAGATTTTTGAATATGCTATTTCTAGCTCTCTATGTGTTTGCCGCATGTCTTAGTACAAAATATTACATATTTTTGATGACTTTTTCATTTACGTCAAACAATCAAGGCCATTTTCTCCACTGTACAATTTCTTGGTCAATCGATTGCACTTTAATAATAGTTGAAAACATAGTAAAAAAATTTCAATGAATTTAGAAACACTTTAAGTAGTTGCACAGACCTACTGCCATTATATGGTTCATATTCATACTGTTACCAAGTTATTACACACAAGTGCTTGAGACGAATCATTGGTAATATGATTTTAAAAATATGGTTGAATTTTTAAGGAACTGTCACTTTGATGATTGAGTCTAATAGTTAAACAGTCTGTACGAACGATATTGATAATTTGATGGTATTACATGCTAATGAAGTGGAGAAACAATAATTTTTTATGGTGTTCAAACAAGTTTAATGCTATTTTGAATTTTAACAGATTTTGAAGTTTATGCAATACTTTAACATTTATATTTTCTTAAATAATCATTGCTACAGCAAAGCTTTAAGTCAACTCACTGCATTTTTTTAAGAGTATAAAAAAAAGTTCTTGAGATGACTGAAATAACAAATTTAGTAATAACTATTTAAGAAGTTAAAAGGACTGAATTAAATTCATAACCTCCAAAATCTTTTAATTATTTTCAACATTTAATTTTCAAGTTCTTTTTTGACAATTGCTTTTTTTGTTTCTGTAATATTTACTTCTTTTTTGCGTAGTATGACTGTGGTTGTTCCAAAGTGGCTGCATCTGATGGTGTTGCACTTGTAGCGGTTGATGCTGCTGTATATGTAGCATTTGTTGCACGTTACCACTGCCACCTCCCCCGTAGTTTGCAAATTGTGCATGGTGCATCATTAGAGGCGCTATACCCACTACATATACATTACAGTTCATAATTTAAGACTGTGCAAGTGTATTACCGATGCATTTGTTTATAAATTTGTATTATTAATCTAGTCATATTCAATTGTCTTTTGTTTGTTCAAGTACAACGCAACTAAGTCGCAGAAACTGTCAAACTACAGAATATTTACATGACTCAAAGCACTAGAAGGATCTACATTTAAGTTTCTGCCTTTTTCTATTGCTTCTTATTATTTGTGTATTCATACATTATATGCAAATATAAGGTCAATTTGTAAAGAATAAAACCATTTATTAAATCATTTATTAAAAAATTCTCTGAATTTATTATTCTTTATCTATTGTATTTTTTAATATTATGTAAAATAAATGTAATTAATGTTTTAAAAACGATAACCTTAATTTAAAACAATTATTAGGATCATTATATTTTATTATTATTTTTTTTTTTTTTTCAAGTAAATTATATATATATGAAATGGATAATAATTATCAATCATCCCTTAAATTAGCAATATTGAAACTAGTCAAAATTCAATGATCAATCATTGTATAACAAAGATTTTAAGCACATTTCAAATTTTTAGTTCAATTTTTTTGACTAGTTTTATTGTTATTTTAGTATTTTGAAGCTACTCTTACTAATCCACCCTGATAAATGCATATTTATTTGTAAAATGACACCATCACCATTCCGTCAATCGAGAATGCAGTAATAAAGCACTCTGGGTTTCTGCGACTTACTTGCAGGCTTAGTTTTAAACGCACAACTTCATCGATTGACGGATAAATTTCTATGTATAAGTATATACCCTTACTGCCAAACAGAGTGAATGTAAAATCTTTTTGGAAAAAAACTTTGATAACTGTGTACCAAACAATTAGACAGACAGAAGGAGTGGTCTAAGGGAGAAAAATGTATTATAAAGTAGACTTGGTTAGTGCATTATACATGCAAGCTGTATGTTTTCTTTCTTTTTCCCACTCAATGTTTGTCAAAGTGCTCATGCATAACAACATGCACTAATAAAACTCAAATATTACAATTGAAAAACTTGGGGATGCAAAAAAATATGCTCATGTAAAAAACTGATCAACGAATAAAATAGTACAGGGAACATCGTATGTTGTGTATAAATTTAATGTGGTTTTAGTAAAAGTGTTTTGAAGACAAATAAAACGTAATTACATTTACTAAAAATAATACGGTTTAAAAAGAAAAACAAAGAATCAAATGAAACATAAAATTCTGGATTAGCTGGTTCAAGGAGGTCGCATCTTTCAGGAATCAAAATCATGTTTATTGACACCCAACTGATGAGGTATCTTTATGAATCAAAGAGAACTGCATACATATTTTATTTTCAAAGCTAGGCCTATATACAGAACAGTGAAAAACTCGCAATTAAAAAATTAATTCTCCATGTCAATGTTGGCTAGTACAAACTTGCCCTATTGCCCTATATGCATTGTGATGTCGAATGGGAATCCAAAAAACCTACACCTTCATTATCATCACAGTCATCTTAGGAAACACCTGGCACCTGAGAATTCAAACACAAATATAAACAAGATACCATAACTCCATTCTCTACTTCATAGAGAAGTACCTATGTAACAGTTAAAGGAAGCGCGCCACACGACCCACTGCAAACCCTCCCCCCGCGAAAAATCGATTTTCCGAAAGCCTCTGGCTATCTCTCTCTCTCTCACTCTCTTTCTATCTATCTATCTATTTATCTCCCTCGCCCACCCTTTCCCAAAAAAAGAAAATCACCAACAACAACGATTCCTCCAAAAGCAAAGTATTAAAACCGAAATTGAAAAGGTCTACGTATATAACTAAAAAGCGACATCTTCGAAAAAAACTCCCCCTCTCTTACGTAGCCAGAGAAGACAGAGACAGAGAAACATCATCAGAGCGAGACTAGCATCGCACGGGGCGCTGCGCGCGCGTAGGCGGCTACCTCTGCTGTGCTGTGTGTTATGCCGCCGCCGCGACCGCCGCGGCAACAACATGTCAGAGTTCGCACGAGAAACGACGCGATGCTATGAGTATTATAAGTAAGTACTAGGTACACACATGCCACCGACGAGCGTGTCTCGCGGATTTTGCGGACGGACGCCACCGTCGCTCTTGTGCAGCAGAGAAAGAGAGAAATAGGTCAGCGAGTGCGAGACGCTATGGCCACGCGAGGGAAGCATGGAGTCGACCGCCACCGCCACACACGGGTCGCTAGAGAGGATGGGGTTGTGGAATCAAGCATTTAGAGGTTCAGACATTTTTCGGGAAGGCTGGTTTTTTTTTCTTTTTTTGAACGAGAGATGCGGATTTTGCTCGACACTTAATCGGTTTTTCAACGAATACGTACACGCTACACTCGCGAAAAGGACACTTTGTAGGTTAACACGCTGTGGCTGCGTTTGGTGAATATATTCGGTTCACTGACCCTTGGGATATCGAACGGGTTTGGGAACGTTTTATCGAAAAACGTCTTCTCTTTTGACAGCAGTAGGATAACGACAAGTGTTTGTTGTTACATGTCCCTCTGTTCAACGTTCTAACCTAAAACGTTTGACGATCGACGTTTATTTTATACGACGCAGATGATATACATGTTTGATAAGAATATAGGCGAGATACACGGTAAAAATCGATGGGAAGGTTGATGAGAGGAATTTGCAGAAAAGATAGATATATTCGTCGAGATAGAAGAACTGAACTCCAAAATGAAATGAAGCATATTAAGCTTTGTTTTTCAAAGAAAACTTTTCACGTAGGCTACAAGAATTCATTGTTATAATCAAAATGCTGAAATCTAACTCTTGATGATTTGTAGAATATAAGCAGAATTTGAAAACGTTAGCACAAACATAGATATTGAACTTGAATTGAAGCATGCAAGTTTATCCGTGTCAGAAATAGAAAGATTAATTGGAAAGAGTTTGGGAGCTCATTTTTTATTCTTTGAGAAGATCCAACACTTGAAACACCTATCCAAAACAAAAGAAAAAGAGCCTAACAACCGATGTTAAGGAGAACACTCCGAACTGGTGTTGAAAAGAGAAACAGACAAGAAAACTAGTGGAGCAGGGAATACTGAAGGGAATAAAAAAGCTAGTAAAGAAATAAAGAAATAAAATCTAGATGGGCTTGCAGTGGTTTTCCTGCTTGCTCCAGATTGACAAGTCTCTCCAAAACCGATCAATCAGACCAACATTCATGAATGAAAATCAGCCCTAAACACTCTTCAGTCTCACAAGAATCACGAATTCAAGAGTTAGCTGTTTCCTACTCAGCTGTTTCCAGCTCTCGCAAATAGTCAGAAAAACTAGCAAAATTAGTGCATACCCACCATAGAAACGCAAAGGTAAATAAACTAAAAGTGACAAAAAAAGAACAAAAAGTAAAAGAGACAAATCGAATCGAGAAAAGAAAGAAAAAGTAAGTAAACAAATAAAAAAAAATGAAATAAAATTAAAATTGAGACTCCACTAGAGAGTCATTGGCAATATCTTACTTGACGAATCCGAGGAGCCCTGGAAGGGATCGTTGAGCTTGGGCCGCTTGTTAGGCGGCCCGTCGACAAGGTGGTCGGCCATGCTTCCTGGTCAGTCGTCAGTCTCCTCGTCGACCGCCGCCACAGTCCTCCTCCCCGTGAAGTCCTTCTCTTGTACTTCTTCTTCGTTGCTTGCTCTCTTTCTCTCTCTCCCTTTCTGCGTGCTGCGAGTCGCGTAAACTCGTGCGCCGTGCAGCACCACACACCAACAGTCACTGCACACACGCACAACAAAACACACTTCGCTCCCGCCTCCTGTATATCTGTCTCTCTCTACTTCGCACCGCTCTCCTCGCGCACTGCTGCTCTCGTCCGCGGAAAATGTCCGTCCGTCCGTCCGCGCGACCGCGCGCGCGCAACGTCGTCGTCTCTCCTTCTCGTCGTCTTCGTCGGCTATTCTCCGCGCACTTTCACACGATGAATGTATCTTGTCGAGTATGTATAGAGAGAAGCAAAATAATAATACGGCTACTGCTGTTGCTGGTGCTGCTGCGGTTATCAACAATAACGACGAAGGGCCCGCAGCTCGGCCTCGTCCGGGGGCGGCGAGATCATCGGGCTTGCGGAGCAGCAGCGTCGGCTGCTCCCCGTGAATTCTCCGCCTCCTCGTGCCCAGAGGCAACCACCTCCTCCTCCTCCTCCTCTTCTGCGTCTTCTCCCGGCTGCTGTTGATGTTGATGACGACGCTGCGGAGACTCGTTGCACCTCCTGCTGCTTCGACTGCTTGCGCCCTCCGGCTCCTCTGCCTCCGCCGGCCGCATCAACCATTGGGCATCCTCGTGCTTACTTCTTCTGCCTTGGTTCCTCACTTCCTCTTTCACTTCTGCTGCTGCTGTTACTGCTACTATTCCGACTGTTGCTGATTTAAAAGACCGCCGGGGCTGCTGCTCCGTTAAAAGCGCGCACCACTCGGCCCCCCGAGACACATCTCGCACACGCGTTTCTGTTTACACACACACCGCGGGCACACATATACAAAACAACGCGTTGCTGTTGCTGATTTCTTGACAATATTCTTTCACGAGCAGCATCAGCCGCTGGCAGACGGCTCTGCGCTGACGTTCTCTGTTCTGGTGGACGAGCACCTCCTCGCGGCGGGTGGAAATAAAAAACGGGCTGTTGCACGGGTGCAGCAGCAGCTCTTCCCGGATCGGCCGTGTGTAGAAAAGTCCGTGTCCAGTGAAGGAAGCACCGACCGCGTCACTGGCAGCGCTAGCTCGATTGCTGCCTCCTGCTGCTACGTCGTTCCCGCGAACGCGAACCGCTGCTGGAGGAAGCCTCGACTGCGACTGCGGTGGCGGCGGCGGCGGCGCGCGGCACTACAGACGCCAGCGCTCTCTCCCTCTCTCTCTCTTTCTCTCTTGCTTGCTAGCTTGCTCTGGTCGTGCTCCGCACTGACTCCCTAGACCTTCCTTCCTCCCTCGTATACGCTTCCTTCTGCGTCCGTTGCCTCTTCCAGCGACGCACTAGACAATTTGGTGTATCGATGAAGCAGCAACTCCTGGGGGACGGTGCCTGGGTGGCGCGCGCGCGATCCTCTCTATCCGTCTCACTCTACGTCTCTCGCTCGGCAGTGGGGCGCTGCAGTAGGTAGAGTAGTTGGCGACTACTATACGACGTTGGCTGCCGCTGGGGTGGCGGGGGCTGGTATGTGGCCTCGTCGTCTTCTGGACCGGCGACTCCTGGTGCGCCAGGATACTCCTGGCTGGAAGTCCCTCTCTGGCAGTTCCCGCTCTGGCGCGCGCACACACGCCGATGTCCGTCGGTCCGCTGATCTCTAGCGCGCTCTCTATCTCTCTCTCTCTCGTGCACGGCACGACACACACACGACGAGGAGCACAGCAAAATGGCGGCCGCTCACTGCTGCTGCTCTCTCCGCTCGCTCTCTGTGTAGACCCACTCTTGTGCGCTCTCTCCCGTGTGTTGCACCAGCAGCTCGCTCCGAGAGACACTGTACGCGCTCTCTCGCGGTATATACACTGAGAGCACGGGGGAACCGAGCGCGCGCCGAGAGTCTCGCACTACTCTTTCTCTCTCGCTCTCTCTCACTCACTCTTCATGCGACTGCGCTCTGTATTTGTGTATACGTGTCTGCTGCGCTGCTGATGCCTGCCAGCCTGCCTGCCGTGTGGGTGTCTCTCTCTCTTTTTCTCTTTCGCTCTCTCGCACGCGCGATGCTTTTTGCGCTGCTGCTGCTGCTCTCTCGGAGCTCCCTCTCTTCTCTCTCATCGGCGGCGCGCTAGCTGAGAAAGATGATGGCCGCCGCTTGCTTGTCAGGGCAAAATGTCCGACTAAACTAGGCTGCTAGATCCTCGTTCCGCACCTAGCGCTAAGCTAACCGAGCTCGGGGCTAGCCACTAACGCCCCATTCGCAGTCGGTCCGTCACGTGACCGCAAACTCGACAGTTCATTGGCCCGTCTTGATTTGACGCTGTTTTCGACTGTCACATGAGGACGCTTTAAGAGTTGGATGACGGTCATTATTGTGTATAGGGAGAAGGAGGCTTAGGTTAGGTACCTATATGTGCGGGATATTGAGAGAGAGATATATGATGCGCCTACGACGCGTTGATCGCCGAGCTAGCAGCATCTGATGATGTCTTTCAAGATATGTAACTATAATCATACTCCTTGAGGGCTTTTCCTGAAAGAGACAAAGCTTGTAGCTTTGATTCGCGTTACAAATGGAGGGTTTTTTTTCAGGTTAACGTCGATCGATGCACACGACCCTGAGACAAGGGAAGATTCTCTCCAGAGTAGGATTCGATATGCAGCCGCTGCAGCTATAAGTACTACGCCTTGACTCTCGCTAGAGAGATATCTTCCGTTCTCTCTATGATTCGCGCTCCGTCGATACGTTGTTTGTTGCTCATACTCTCCGATCGAGTACACCTACACCCCCTGACCGTATGGCGCGTGTACAGTGTGCTTCCTCGTAGACCCTTTAACTCGCCGTTGATTCGACGACGGTCCTTTTAAGCCTGCACAGAAGGGCTGCGACGGTTCAAGGTCTCCGTCAAAGCGCCGCCTGAGAGGTTAGGTTATTCCGTGAGAGGAGAGAAACAGAAAGAAACTATATGCGCGAGTTTCCCAGGGACATTTCATTTCGCCTGCAGCGAATATAAGGGTTGAAAAGTCAGAGTTGTTGCCTCTGATGTTTACATTACACCAAATACCTACCGATGTCGATTCTGATTTCCGATCGACAAAGGTTGGGTTCTGGAAAAAGGGACTGCACTATATCTGGTGAGTATCTATTACGCGGTAGTGTGGAATCATTGCGTATAGTGGGTAGCTACGCGCCGAAAGCGACATGTTTAATGGCCGGTCGAGACACATCTGCACTATATGCTGCTATGG
>UCQR01002536.1:19917-32612 GCA_900474235.1 Cecidostiba semifascia
CCTTAACGGAGTTCATTTCATCTGTGTTCAAGTCACTTAAATCATCATAGTCATCTTTTCCAGGTACTACAGAGAATGTAGCTAAACCTCGACTAGCGTCTCGACCTCCAAAAGCTGCATAAGGTCCACCTGTCAAAACACATTAAATGAATGAAAAATAAAATTAACAAAGTTTTTTTGACTTGAAAAAATAAAGATCCAGAAAATATTCACACGCAAGTCTTGAAAAAGTAAAAAGTAATAACAGATAGTCACTAGAATCGCACTTAAAACTCATAACAACATTATCATTCACTTTTATAAGTCATTTTTGATACTAACATTGGGAAATACCAAAGAACATTAGCTTCAAAAGAATGAATAAATAAAATGATCTTTCCGAAATTACTCAAATATTTATACAATTATTGATTAATATTTTGAGCTATACTTAAAAAATATAGTCTAAATCTCTTTGAAACAGAAATCAGGTTTCACAGACTTATGCAATAATTTAAATACTTCTCCAGCAGCATCAAATAAGTATTCTTATTCCTATAAAAGGCAGCAAGCATAAGCCATACAAATCATTGATTCCTGAATGCCTCATAGAATTAACTATGCACTGCCATATAAATTCTACATACAATTAACAAATTTAACATACTGCAATGTCATTGTCATTACCTCATATTCATACAAATGAATGGTGCATCGATGAAAACTCATATGAGACTTTAATGACTCCCAATCTCGAAAAAATATAATCTATCATACTAAAAACAGTCACACAGCAAATACCCTCTGCCTAGACTCGCGACCAAAATAAAAATAAAAGCTAGCCCTACTAACCAGGGCCGTAGAATCGAGCTCCCTTGGTGACGTCGTAAACGTTTCCATTGACGGCAACGAGAATCCTTCCATCGGCTCCAGTGCCGTTATACTCTTTGAGCTCCTCCACAGTAAAATCGCGCCTCATCTTGGGCAGCTCCTTGATCTGGTGTACCGGCTCATCCTGCTTCGTCCTACTCTTGAAGATCTTGTAGACCAGCAAAGCGATTATGGCGACGAGGGCGAGGTTCACCGGACTCCGGATTACCTCGCTCACGAAGCCGACCAACAGACCAGACTCCGGCTCTGCCGCTGTCGTCGGCGGCTCCTTGCTCTCGGCCATTTTGCTAGTGCCTCGTCGTGGCTGCTATACTGCTCTCAGTATATGTACCTGCGATCGTTCAGAAAAAGCTCGTAAGTATACGTGGCTGTGTATGCACCTATATACACGCGAGAGGTTACGCGACGACTGAGCGGAGCCGGAGGAAATCGTTTTTTTCTCTTTCTCTTCCTCCTCATGTATATACTACGTTTCGTTATTTCCCTCCTTCGCCGCCTGCACCGCCACACCTGTTAAACGGTGCGGCGCCTATATCGTCATATATCTACCTACATACCTATACCTATAGGCGCGTCTCATATGCGTTACACACGATTATATAGAGCAGACCAGACGTTACGTCGGTGCATTGAGTACCTATATTATCGCTCTCTCACTCTCTTTCGCACGCGCGTGGAATAAGCCACGATTTGATCATATAAATATATATGTATACCTGCAGCGACTATAATATTGACACTGCTCCGAAATCACAGAGAGGGATAGTAAGGTTAGACCGAATCGAACTTTTGCATTTTTTAAAAGAGAGAGTATCACACGGAGAAGTCATTACCTATAGGTGCCTATGTAAGATAATTAGACGCGGTGCGCACGCGATGACGCTTCAGAAACAAGCGTATATATACCTAATAAAAGACTGCCGATTGATTCGCTCAATCATCACACAAAACTTATCGGCCCAACAACCACACGATTATACTTATTATATTCCTAAATGTGTATACTTATAGATAAATATTATTGTGCAGACTTACGCGTCAAGAATGTGTGTATCACTCCGCACTCCGCAGCGTATATATGTAAGTATATGCGGGAGGGGGAGAGAGAGACGATATACCAGGACGACTGCCAACGAGGTACTGCCGAGACGCTGCGCTGTTCAATCTAGCGTCGCGCGCGCCTTTTCTCGCTTGAAGCGTCTCTCTCTCTCTCTCTCTCTTTCTCTCTCTGCGGCGGCGCTCGATGCACCGTTGTGCCCCCGACGCGCCACGTATACGGCTTGTTTTATGCCTATATGTGTGTATTAGGTTATGTCTTGCTGGCTGGAGAGAGAAAAGATTCTGTTTCTTTTTTTTTCCTTCTTTCTTTCGAGAGGAGTGAATGGGAGAGTGCAGTGTTCTTTTTTATAGAAATTTATTTTCGATTACTGTGCACGTGCGCACGCATCAGTTGTCGATGCAGAAACCAGAGACTATACTGTAAATTTAGTTCACCAGCGTCTAATGCTAAACTAACGCGAGAGATAAGATATATTTATGTATACTTAGAAGAGAAGATCGAGAGTGTATTATAATAAGAGATTCCCTTTTTTCATTGGTATTCCTCTCACTCTCTCTCTCTCTCTCTCTCTCGTCGATTTGAAATTCCTCTGAAGAATACATTAACGTCGCGCGTATACATATTATAGATAGCTGGCTATATATCTTTTCTGTAAAATACCTTAAAGTTATATAATTTAAAAAAATGTCTCGTAATATATTTCTTATAAATATACGCGCTGAGGTATGTGTGTGTAACTGTGTACGCATACAACTATAATCGGAGACAATAAGACACGCGAAGAGACGATTTTTGCGCGTTGATAAAAAAAAATCATTTCGCTCCGACGACACGCAATATTTTTTTCTCGATGTTTTTTTTTTCATTGTAGATTGCGCGTAACGATACACGAAGGAGAATTTAGCGCCGATCACGTGAGATTATTTTAGTCCTCTATTATTTACACGAGAAACAGAGTATCAGCTGTGTTGAACCGAATTTTTTTCTTGCATCGATGTATTTTCAGTATTAACCGATGCGCGTATTTTCGTCGCCCGAATAATTCAGAGGAATGTAAATACTCTTTTATAATTTAAAACCGCGTCGTATTATTGAGTCTCTCTCTCTCAGCATTTCATTAACCCAAAAAATCGATGGCTCCATTATCAACGCACGTAAAATAAAAGTCGAGCTATACACTCCTACGATTTTTTTTATTTTTTTTTTTTGATTCACGAATTTCGCTGAGTCGCTAAATTTAGATAAACGACGGTATACGCGATGACGCATTTTGCTTTATTACAAGCTCTCGATCGAAGGATTGTGTTTCAGTTATATGCGAATCGTCGGCTGCTGGAAAAAAATGCGCGTCAACAGCGAGAAAGAAGAAGAAGTCGAGGAGAATGAGCATATCGTTGTCGAGTCGTAATATATTAATTGTTGATAATTGCGTATCTTCTGCGGAGCAGATTATTGACTGATAGCGGCCGCATACTGGCGCCAGAGAAATCGAATTTATTTTCTGGTTAAAAAGATCCAGAGTTGCAGATTTTTATTTCGTGAGTGAGTTGCGGTGTGACATATTTATAACGAAGGAATATTTGCAAGATTATGTAGCTTACGACTACAGTGTTCGTATAAATTTCTTACGTGTAACAGAAGAGACGATGAGTCGTTTAAAAAATAACATGTATCGTGCATAA
Source organism: Cecidostiba semifascia (assembly GCA_900474235.1). Classification (NCBI taxonomy): domain Eukaryota; kingdom Metazoa; phylum Arthropoda; class Insecta; order Hymenoptera; family Pteromalidae; genus Cecidostiba; species Cecidostiba semifascia. The sequence continues at coordinate 23,530 of UCQR01002536.1, forward strand.
CTAGTTTTGGTCGTGATACAGAGCAGCTATAGTGTAATTTCGAATTCCGCATGTGTTCCAGTGCAACAATCGTCGTAGTATATCTCAACGAATCTGCTGAGGCAGTCAGAATACTATCCGGCGGCGACGCCAAACGCAATTATAACGCGAAAGTCGGTCTAGCGGAGCCGAGTAGTCACTCATGACTCATCAATTTTCTTAACTTATTATATTCGCATTATCATTTATCGGCGAAGCATTAGAAAGCTTCTGCTAAATCACTGGTAACTCTTCGAGATATCGTCAAGCTAGCAATAAACTGGCCTAAATGACAATGACGCAATTTAACGGAAAGTCGTAATTTATACTGTAAAATTTGTCGGCTTCTATTAATGAACACGCGCTGCATTATAAAACGAATACATATAATGTATACATATTTAAGATATTTGAAAAATTTCCTGCATCGCATGATATTGTGCGTCGCGAGAATACGAACAAGCAAAAACACTCGAGTTTTTCCTCAATTTTTTTAGAGGGTATAATATTCCTGCGCGCGACATAAGTTCGAACGTTCAACCTCACAAGCTCATTAACGCGAGACCGGTAAACTGAAATATTTATTAAACAACGACATGAGCGCGAAGAAGTTTCTCGATTACAAATTTGATGGAAGCGAGGAAAATCTTCGCGAAACTTTTAAGCACCATACTTCGCCTTACGTAACGCAACAAACGTTCCTGAAAACCGCACGAAACTGAACAATATACGAATTCTTCCTTTTTTAGCTCTGTTTTCCTCGCCTGCAGAGTCACGCTGCGCATTTTCGCGTGTTGATTTCGCACAGCTAACTCTTCTTATCTCTCGAGCGCATGTATCTACATACACCAGTAGGTATATGCGATTCGCAAAGGAGAAAGTTGGTGCGAGCGTGTTATACATAAAGTCTGTGTGAGCATGTCTAAAATCCTCCGAGACAGCTGGAGAAAGCAAGATTGGATGAATATAGTGTTGAAAAAACTCTGGACGTTTTTGAGTAAAACAGGTTTTATTGATGTTGCAGTTTTCGTTCTTTCTTACAGATGCGGGTCTGTATCTACAGTATTAGGAGTTTGACGAATTACAATGGAATAGGTTGAGAGAGCGGTACAGTTCGGTTACGTCGAATTTGATTTGGTGGTTCCTTAATCGGTCAAACTTGAAATAAAACTATTTCGAGTATCGTAAGGATGACCTATTTTCAAACTCGTTATCAACGACGCACACTTAATACGATGCGTTGATACCTCTTTTTGTAAATAACAAGAATTCACAAGAAATAATTTACAGATACCTTCGCCACGCTCTCTTCGAATAAAATGAAAAACTATAAATATCGTTAATAGATAAATAAAAAAAAATCAGTCTGTCAAATTTGACTTGAGATCAAAAGCTCCGAGGCAAGCCTCGAAGTACGTAATACAAATGCAGAACACGTATTCCATTTTAACTCTCAACCCGCGAATACACATAACAAAATAACTTACATACACATACTAATAAAAATACAAGTCACAATAAGATTGGACGGATTCGTTGTATTCTCGTGAGAGAACGAGATCGAGTTGCAATAGAGCGGACGGCATGATGATTTATACACGGTGTATAAACAGGTTTCTTTTTCGCAATAGCGCACGCAAAAAGACTCCTCTTCGCGTTTTTTTCCGAGCTTCCTCGATATACAGCATCACCTCGCGATGGCATCACCTAATAATTACGCGCAGAGAAATAATCGTATAGTATAATTTAAAGTACGATGTTTTGAGATCTTGCAGCGGTAGAGCGTTGCAGAGTAAGGCAAAAATATAAGGCAAGATTAGATTTCGATTTTGTTGCTGTCACGTTCGTGAATGTAGAGGTAGGGACGGATATCCAAGTTATTAGGGATGCTCTTCGGATCGACGTGCTCCGAGCAGATTGGACAGGTCTCGTCAGTTTCGATTATCCTGCAAAACAGAGTATTAATTTTTTCGATGGTAATTATCTCCGTTGACTGTCAATCTCTATATCTATATGTATAACTATCGATCTGGAGTTGAATTGGTGTACGAAAGTCCTTATTACCTTTTTCTTAAATAAAGTACACTATACACTTCAGAGCTTAAATCTTAAATAACGCTGTTTCATGCTTATTCGAAATTGATTTTACTCTTGAACTGGTTTATAGCACGACAGCGGTCTTGGCTTACCCTATATTTTAAACAGTATTTATAAAATCGATTTACCTCATAAATTCGCTCCTTATCGCTGGAAAGTCGCACTGGGGACATGCAGTAAAATCGTTTTCCACTATGTGTCGACCCTGCATAACAAAAAATGCCAAGATCACGTTATTTTTTTTACAAATAAAATAGGTGTTTTTAAAGCTAATCCAATATAAAAATAATCTAATTTATAAGACTGTAATTAACAGTATCTACATTTCAAAACTACTTGACATTAAACTGACTCTCACCGTTGCTATGCAGAACGGAATAGTGTTCTTGCACTTGTCGCAGTTCACTTCGGTTTCGGGCAAGCGACTCTTACAGTAAGGACAATTGGTTAGGGGCTCATCCTCGTCTTTCTCTTTGGTGCGCGGCGGTTTCCGTACGATAGCCTCAATTTTTTTACTATACTTGGCATCGATCTGCGATCGATACTCAGGACGCATCAACATCGCTGCAAAGTTGAAGGCAGCGCTCCTGAGACCTGCACGGTGACATTCGATAACTGTCGATGTCAGGATTGGCACAACATCTGTAAATGTTAGATTTTATCAATGAACTGCAATTGTGGATTTGAAAAATATAATGTACAAGATTAAAAGGGATTAGTAACTTACGAGCTGGAAATTTCGAGATGTTATTGGCTACACGTATCAACATTCTCGCACCTTTCAAGTGATCGTTTCTTTTGACGTGGAGACGAACAAGTATATAAGAATGTAATAGTCTCATGTTGGTTTGCATTTCCAGAGGTGCGTTGATTTTGTTTCGCTTGAGTTCTTGGTACATGCTGAACAGGACGTCGTGAGCATTTCTATAATTTCCATTGATCTGTTCTTCATTGGCAATGATAACTGCAGTCTTCGCCGCCTCCCGATATTGTTTACGTGCCATGTATAAACGAAACAAGTATTTTGGATCCTTTCAAAACATGTTTATGCCGTTAATTAGTTAGAAAATTGTAGCTTATAAAAAGTGTTCAAGTGTAAAGGGTACTTACTTTAGGTAAGCCATCGCCTCCTAGAAGAAAATCTATAAGCTGATTTCCCAATTTCTCGTCCCTTGACGTAGCTACCGTATCAATGGCTAAACTTAATGCCTCGTCATCATCTGCCGTTATTTGAGCCGCTTTTAATAGAAGCTTCAAAGCCTTGAAATACCCATTTAACATAATTATTAATCAATATTTACGAGCACAGTATATAAAATTCAATAGAAATAACATTTACTTTATGAAATTCTCTTGCATAGAAGTAATATTTTCCAGCCAACAAACTATTCTTTTGAGACTCAAAATAAATGGCAAGACTTTTGAAGTCTTCTTTCCTGACGTTACCGTCCTCCATGGTATGCGCTAAAATTTCACCGTACAACTCCATCTTACTGTGTTGATTCGCAAGCTGGAAAGCTTCGTCGTGGCAGTTCGACAATATCAAGAACTTTATGGCAGAATTGTAATCATTCATCTTTTGGAAAAATCGAGCAACCATTTTGGCTCCCTCTATACTTTTAGTTTGCTGTACAACTTCCACGCTTCGAGCTATGAAAAAATTCATATTATTAAATGCCCATTCGTCGACTATTTGATTTATATCTTTTAGTAAGGATTGTGAAACTCACCGGGATTATTCAGGTGTTCCAAGTTTATTCTTATAATGTTATCATAATCTTTGGCAGTTTCGTAAGCTCTAGCCGCTTCTTCGTATTTTCCCTCGGCCTCTTTGGCCTTAGCGTATTGAATGTTAATCTTTGGAGTGGATATCTGTGGCAAAAGTTGGCCAACTTTGTGCCAGTTCTTTAATTTTATGTAAGCGGACGCTGCCTTGTCAAAGTACTCCGCTTTTTCGTATAACAGGGCGGCTTCGTTAAATTGCTGTAAGGATTATATATCGTATAAGTGTACGAGAAATGCATTCTAAATATATTAATGTATTTTCTGAACGTATTTAGATTTTTTTTAATGCATGCTAACAATTTCCAGATTGTATCACAAGAACTCAAGGGAAGATGAATTAATGAGCGTTTGACGTTGAAAGACATATGACGATAAGATCGAACGAAACATTCTATTGCAATATAAGTTCATTGAAATAAATGAAAAATTCAACGAACTAAAACTACGATACGATTCTCGTTTCATTCACCTTCATGCTTTCCAAAATCTCGGCGCATTCCTTTCTCAGGTATCTGGGACTGTCATTCTCCATAGCGATGCCAACGCCCTTGCGACTATCGCCGCATCTGATGGATGTACGAGCCACTCCAGCCAAACACTGTATTCGGTGACTCGGATTCTGAAGCATCAAAGCCGGCGTCGTCTCAGCCAGGCCTCGCTCGTAATTTACCAGAGCCTTCGGATAATTTCCTCTGCACGGTCGAATAAGGAATTACATTTTGGACATCATATAAATTGTATTCTATTGTAAAAAGTCTTATAAATATTACGTGAATTCGAGTTGTTGAGCGTATTCTCTAGCGATGAACGGTATCTCTTCTGGCTTAAGATTTTGAGCCAAGCTCAACGCCTGGACCCATTGCATTAGATCCCTTCTCAGGTAGAGAGCCTCCACTGGTTGAGTAGATTGAAGGAAATATTTTTCGGCCTCGTCGTATTTGTTCAAAAGTGTACAGATGTGACCGCATAATAGGGCATATTCGTTGATATTCTCTAATTTCTGTATCGACCACACCATTGGAGCATCCTCAATATGTCGGTATACTCTAGTAGCTAGAATGATTGGAATTATTATTTGTTAAAAATAAACTTTTATGCACTACCTTATTCCATATCTTGGATGAAATCATGAAAAAGTGTTGTCGTGTCACGATGACTCATTTTTCACGGAGCATAATAAATAACGTGTAATAAAAGAAAATCGATATTTACCTATTTCTAGGTTTAAATTTACAAGTGCACCTTCAGCTAGCTTTAACCATTCGTTGTTATCGTTTAATCTTCGACACGTGTCCCAAGCTTGTTGAAACCTAGTAATATTATAATTCAAGAATGCAAGATCAAAAATTGAATCGAATGGAACGATTTGAACAAAAATAGATTTAGACTAGAAAATTTACCTTCCAGATAGTATTTGTTTACCAAGGATTTCTATTAACTTTTTATTATCAACAATATTTCCAATCTCCTCGTGCGAGGATAAAGTGATCTGTATTAATTTGCTACCTGAAGTGCTTAGTGTCATTTCCCCTGAATACATAAGTGCTGGCACAGTATCAGAAGGCAATTTCGTGTCACTAATTTTAACAACTTTTGAACCTGTATTTACAATAGTTATATTAGTAGACGAGATGCATATTTAAAGTTCAGCATCTTTTAACAAATAAAAAATGCAGTACCTTCTATGTGATATCTTATAAAAACGTAGGTTGCGATAGTATTGTTATTATATACAGCAAATACATTACGCTCCATAAGATTTTGATCCCAAATAACTCCTTCAACAGAATCAGGACAGTCAGGTGCTTGAAAAATTGTTTCATTAATTGGATCATTTACATAAATATCTAATTTGTTATCCATAAAACAGAGTTGAGATCCATTAGCATCCAAGTAAACTTGTTTCACACCATGACTGTGAGAGTACTTGATAGCTTGTTTAAACTCTTCAAGATAAAAATATACAATGTTGCCCATCTAAAGTAAAAATGAAATTATTATACTTAAGAAATGGAATGACAATGATTTTCAAGAATTGAAAACTTACGTCATCACCGTATACCAGAAAATCCGCGGAAAGGGCATGGCACGTTATTCTAGAACTTAAGGCACTTTGGTCTGGAAACATTTTTGTATCTTTTCCATTATTTATTAAAGTTGGATCACTTTTGATCTAAAATCAATATCAAATTAGGCTTAGTTAAATATAACATGTTAATACTCGATTCAAAATTATGATTAAGATTTCCACTTACTGCATGCAACTGCAATTTACCATCAAACAGTACAGATGCATAAATTTCATTCAAATTCATTGAATCCACAGAAGCTAGGTAATCTCTTTCAAAATGTATCATGGATGAGTTGGTATTTTGTCCCATGTTTAAATTCCAAAATAAAGCTCTATTATTTAAAGCAACTGCTACATGAAGTGGACCTACTGCAATAATTGATGGTTCTATTATTGTATTTATCATTTGAGGTGGAGGTTTAGTCTGTGAAAAAAGATTAATATTTCATTAAGAAAGTTACTTTCGAATATCCTTTACATTTCCATCAATATAAATAAATGTTCACCTTATCCAAAGTATACAAATATACTGCGACTTCAGTCAAACTGGCAAGTACAGCAATTCTATTGCCACAAACACTTGTCAATTTTGGAATTTGAGCCAGGTAAATCAAAACGTTTCCACTATGCGTAACAGCTGCTAGCATTGACCCATCAGCTGACCAGGATACCATGCTTACTCCAGTTTCACCAGTGACTGCAATGACTTTTTCCGTTTCTTCCAAATTTTGTAAACTGTGTATTTTCAAGTTGTTATCGCCACAAGTCACGACCTTACTCGTTATTTGGTTAATATCAATACCATTCAAGGAATCTCTATGATTCTTTACTTGAAATAACTCTTGGCCAACTTCTTTGATATGCGTTGAAATAGCTGTAATGTAACCTGCCTCAAAACCTAACAATATGTAACCATCTCCGTACCATTTATACGACACTATTGGACCATAGCGTTTTTGAAATGTCAATTCAATTGGATTATCCGGATCTAGGATGTTGTACAGGTATAAAGTGGTTTTACTGATAATCAGCGACACCTAAAGAGAGAAAAAAAATGACACTATGCACATTACATAAAACAAATTAAATGAATACTTGATTGAAAAATAAGTACAGTGTTTTCTCCTCCAACTCTTTGATCCATTTTCATTTCACTGAATTGTATGTCTGATGGGTCACCATGAAGCTCTATTTCTCTACGAGTGTCACCATCACTTGTGCTTACAGTTAAAATCTTATCCTCCCCAGCCAGAGCTAGCAGACCTTCCATTGACCATGCACCACAAATAATGCGTTTCCTGTGTTTTCCCAAAATTGGTATCCTCCTGAAAGTTTAACTCAATAAATAACACATTCTTTGGAATTAATAATTATCTAATCACAGATTAAACCTACTTTGCATTAATGTGATCGTATATGACCAAGTTTCCCTTCTGAGTTCCGACAGCAAGCAGACAGTTTCTCTTTGCCCACATCATGCAGGTAAGTCCATCCCTGACTCCTGCATCTACTTGTGACCTCTTGCCTGTTGTTGCATCCCAGAGCATGATGACTGAGGAGCCACTTGTCACAGCAGCCAGAACATCTCCATCAGAGTCCCAACCAAAACCAGTGCATAAACCAGGCAGTTGAAGACGCTCTTGCAGTTCTCCCTGTCTGTCAACGATAGCCACTGTTGAGTCGCATCCTGTTGTAGCCAGATGCGTACTGTTTCCAGGCCGCCAAGATATGTATAATGTTCCTGGGCCATGAGGCTGGTCCAGCCGATATAACACCTATTTACCATACCAATTAAGTTGTTTAGTAAGAGAAAGCAAAAGCTTTAAACCACTTTAAAACAAAATCCTTAAAAATTTTAGCATCGATACCGGTTCCCCAAAACGGAGCAAAAACCAACCCTGCACCCACTATATCGTCCGCTAGCCTATAGAGCAGTTTAATTGCCAAATACGGCCAGTAGGCATTTAAATAGCCGCAAACTACTTGTGCATAATTTACGCGCGAGGACGCTGCACTACACATATATAGCAGCTCGATCTGCTTGATCATCAAAGCATCGAAAATCCAAATACCCCCTCTCTATAAAATTGATTAATTGGTTATAAGACATGAAATTAAAGAAGTTTCAGTCGCCAGAACAACAGTGCACCAAAACAGAAACCGCGACTCCGACTTGCAGGTTATGTCAGCAACCGACGCTACTCGCTCAATAAAAAACTTACTTTAAAAAACCCAAACAATCGAGTACAAATAAGAAAAAAAGATTTTGCAGACCTTGTCGGAGGACATGTCGCCGATGAGGAGCCTGTCCCGGTTGGGCCGCCTCCGTCTCCTGACAATCACGACATTGGTACTGCTCGCTGTTGGAGTAGTAGCAGTAGCAGTAGTAGTAGTAGCAGTAGTATAAGCGGACGGCTGATGGACGGTGGCGGCGGCGTTTGTACCGCCGCTGCGCCGGAGCTGACGATGATCGGCTGCGCCGGCCAGTGTGGAGCAAGTGCAGTGACGAACCGGTCAGAGGGTTGCTTATTTGATTAGATCGATCGCTGCTGATGTACGACGACATTCTTGCGACACATTGCGCTTAGAGGGGTTATGGACTACTTAGACACTAGCACTAGACTACTGAGACTGCATTAGCGCATATGAGGGAGAGTCTTTTGTTTATTCGAGAGGAAGTGTTTGATCGATGCGGGGATGTATTATATGCTTATTGTTGCTTGGAGATGAGGCGCTGATGATGAGCGTGCTTGGAGAGGGATTTATTTTTAGTATAATGTATTGATATGGGATGACAATTATATAGGGATAAATGCATATAGAACTATTATATAATATACAGAGAGAGAAAATTGCCGATGATCGCGGTATGTGTACGTTTTGCGCGTGAGCTAGATTATCGTAATGTGTGTCTGCATATGCTATTTATGTAGTTTTGCAGTTGAATATATAGAGATCATCAAAATTGTTTATAGTAATAATAACTAAATATATAATTTTTCGCTGGTCAAAAACAACGAGTTGTAGCCGGGGTCCGCTGTTTATAGTATACAAAATTGGTCGTATAATTCTATATATTATATAGTTATATAATATATATATAATTCAACCT
>UCQR01002537.1:0-11495 GCA_900474235.1 Cecidostiba semifascia
AGAGAGAGAGAGAGAGAGAGAGAGAGACAAGATATATATACACACTGCTCTACTGTGGATATAATGAGAGCGCGTTGCGACAGTAAGGTACAACATTGCGTGCAGAGTCTGTGTATCTATACAGTGTCCGGCTAGTAGTGGGACAATATATAATAGTGCAGTAGGAGTCGCGAGTAAGTGTATAAAAGACCGGCGGCTGTTTACGTCGATGCTGTTGAAAATACGCGGCGGTATTGACTGAGACAATCTTCAGAGAAAGAGAGCGAGTGAAAGAAAGAGAGAGAAAGAGAGAGAGAGAGAGGAAGTGTGAGTCGGAAGAGAATTGTGTGAATTCGTCGGTATATATACCTATAATACAATGGCTGCTGCATCATCATCGTCGATCTGGATGAACGGTCTCAAAGCGCTACTGCTACTGTCGGCACTGCTTCTGGATGATTCGCGAAGCGTGATGGCGAGACCAGCCGGCTACGATGACTACCTGACGGTGGAAGGAGCCGGCGCTGATATGGCGACGGTGGGATCGTTACGTAGAGAGGTGAGACAACCTGCGCCGCCACAGCAGCAGAAGCAGCAGCAGAGGATCGCTACTGAGGTCAGCGATCTGCTGTCGATCGGAAACGAGCCCAAGAAGAGCCACGAGCAGCACCACAAGAAACACGCCAAAAACGCTTCCGGTTTGTTTGTTTACTACGTCCTGTTGTGATGAGGTGTTGGAATCTTTCTAGATCGATTATGCAAAGAGCATGAGATCGTAGGATTCAAAAGCTGCACCTTTTGTCGTTGTTGTTAAAATTAATTTCAAAGAAAGCGAAAGAGCGTACATGTGTATAGGTTGATTAATGGGAACGCTTCTTTCGCAATCGAATGAAATAATTGTTTTTTCTTTTATTTGGAAAATTGAACGTTGCAGGTAAATCGAACGAGGGTGGTTTCTACAAGAGTTATGGTAGCGACGCCGACGGCGAGAAGGGCTACCTGAAGAAGACCTACAGCAAAGGCGACCACGGCTACAAGAGCTTGGATACATTCCACAAGAAGCTCGGTGACAGATACGGTTTCGAGGAGCACGAAGCCTTTGGCAAGGAGTCCGACAAGGACGAAGGAAAACACCAGGGAAAGTCGGCCTCGCACAAGCGCAAGCACAGCGACGATCACGAGGGTGCCGGTACGTTTATATGTATACACTCAGTGTTTTTCTTTCCTTTTATCGTATACCTATATAGACACGTTATTGACGTAAGTTGAAAAAACAATTCGTAATATGGGAATTCTGGCTTTCTATCGGTAAACAATGTTTAAAAAGTGTATGACCTATGTCGATTATTCAAATATTTGGATACTAATAGGTACGGTTATGAATAAAACAAGTGGTCGTCAATAAACTAATGGATTTCATCTTTGCTGCATGAGGCAGATGCAATTTTCATTGGCTTTTAATGTTCTGGAAATATTTGTGAAAGCTCGTATTCAATGTTTATATATGAATTTGCTACGAATGTTTGTGTATAATGGAAAACCGGAGAACGAATTTTTTTAAATTATACGATGAAAGAAAATTACTAAAACATACATTGAAACTCGATGCTGGCTCATCGCGAATTGAGCAAAGCTTAGATAAATAACAATGTTATTGAACGAGAAATGAAATGAAAATATTTTTCTCATAAATTTTATATCATAAATATTATGCGTACATGCGAATTTATGAAAACTCATTTCAGGAACCGACGACGTGTCGCACTACGCGGACGAGGGTGACTCCTCGTCGTACAGCGAGGGCGACGGTTCTGGCGAGAACTACGGCGATGGAGAGGCATCCTCGTACAACGACGGTGGCAGTGAAGGTTACAGCGAGTCCTACTCGTCCGGTGACGGTGGCAGCTATGGTTCCGGCGAGTCTTACTCTTCGGACGGCGAGTCTTCCGGCGAAGGCGACGGTTACTACTGATTTTGACAAACACTCGAGACTATTTAATTGCTCTTCTATGTTCCTTCGTTCATGTATATTTCCTATACTGTTTAAGTACTAAGTGTTCCTCTTATCGTTACGTTTATGTGAATAAAGCGTTGTATTAATTTTTGTACAGTACATATAATTTGAGTTTATACTATTTTTCTCCAAAAAATTCATTCCCCGTCCTGCGCGGAATATTGACTGAAACAAAGTGTATTTGAATTCTAAAAATTTCGTTACCATATACAGGTATACACCTCTTTGGTACATGTGTATTTTTTTCCACAACGAACGATATTTGTCGTTTGTTCGTTCGACTGCTACTAGTTCGATACCTGCAAAAATATATTGTTTTTCGAAAAACAAAGAATTCTCCAGCATCAGGCACACAACGCACCTGCATTTTGGGAGCTATCGACCGCGAACGTGAAAAAAAAATTTCCTTGAAAAATTCGAAAAAAGAAATTCAATCATCGGTCCGCCTCGCAAAAACAATTTCAAATCGTATACATACCGTCGACATCTCACACCGCAATACAAAAAAAAATTAACTCACCCCTGCACGCAAAACGATTTCTCCTATACATAAGTATACAGCGTAAATCTCCTGACACACACACACACACACACACGATAAATCCAACAACCGGAGTTTTCGCGCGCGCGCGCGACTTTATCAGCCTCACCCCCGCCGGGTGAACTGCTTTTATTATCTCCCGAATAATCCACATATAATATCGACTGCTATGTAATGCCAACATATTAGGCCGATCGCAAAGAGAGCCACACAGAAGGCAAATTGCAGCGGCGCATATAAGCACGGCCCATTACTACATACTACTACTCGCAAGCAAGCACGCGATTACGGCAAAATTTGTCGGAATCGTCGTCGTCGCTGCTGTTGGAAAAAAAAAGTATTTCAGTCACGCGAGATGCGATGCATTAATCTCGACGATTTACACAAGCGCAGGCCTTATCTCTCTCTCCCTCTTTCTCTCTCTCTCTCCTTTTCTTTTTCTATTTGCGCCCTTTTTCTTGTTGCTACAGAGAGAGAGAGAGAGAGAGAGAGAGAGCTTACTAATGCCGATTCGAGTCGCATTGTCCTCGTTAAGGTCTATATTATCTCGTTGGATGGATTTTACGGCTGTAATTTTAGCTTTTTCCTTCAATTCATATATAGATGTACATCGGGCTACTGCTATATAGCCGCGTAATTTATGCAGTGTCTGTCAGAAGGACAGCTGTTGCCTTACTCGCTCTTGCTGAAACACTCGAGACCGGATGTATGTTTCTTTTTTGTTCATTATACGATAAAATTTCACTGCTTTGGAAAAATCGAGAATGACGGCAAAATTTCGTTACGTCCATTCTCATTATAAAACATTCATCCATGCAGTATAATTTCGGGAATAAAAGCTCCGTACATCCGGTCAAAAGTCATTAAAGCTCATCATCTCTCCTGCTGCTGCTGCTGCTGCTGCATTTAGCTCGGACGATAATAAAATAATAACTCACCCCCTTATACATCCGCGGGACTGAAATCCCAACATTCTCTTCCGTCATATATCCAAAAAACGACACGCGTTTCAGCGTACATCCGCCCGCTCGCTCACCGAGAGAGAGAGAGAGTTCAAAGGCACACGCGCGAAAGATTATTTAAATAAGCGCGGAATCAACAAAGTGATAAATAAATGTTTATTCGCTGAGCTTTTCCGAATAAATGAATAATGCATGTGCCGCTCGCGAGCGCGCGGAATTTCAATAGGCTTGCGCGCGCGAGCGTATTTATTATACGCGCGATGAGTGCCCGCAGTGCACTTGAAAAATAGCTTTGCGAACTTTGCGGTTGTGTAGCGGCCCGGCTGTGTGCTGCAGTAGTAGTCTCCCCCTGATGCCGTTTGTTGCAATCATTTATAACGACCAAAGTTTCGCACGCCCGGTGTGGTGGCGGCGCAATAAAATGGACGACAGCATTCAGACCGTTAATTGCGCGTGATAATTACGCTTAATCGTCGTCAGTTCGGACAACTACTGCAGCGCTCGCTCGCTTATTATCTCGGCGGCGTTTAGTTTTTAATTTTAATACTGCGGTGTGGCAGTGGAGGGACCTGGCTTTTTGCTCGCCTCCTCTCGTTATATTTGCTCGCGCCTGATGGGCTTTGTGTTTCAATTCGTATAATATATGACACACACTACTGTGAGAGGCCAAAAAAAGGCCATTGGAATTTCGATTGCTGCACAGAAAGTATATGTTGATTGGATTAAGATTTGAGAATTGTTTTATCAAAAATTGTAATCAAAATATGTCGCGCGTGTATAATATCGATCTGAATTATTGCCTGCGGACACACACACACACACATTGTTCTGGCGAATATTTAGCGCTTGCAAAATGGATTTCTGATATTATCTGCTGCTCTGCCGCTTTGCCTATATTCAGGCCAACTTATTGATTTTTGAACGTGTATAAGCGCGCGCGATATGTATAATAGATGTCCTGCAGAATTATCGCGTTACATATTCGATCGAGTATATATAGCAGAGGGGGAGGATTAAAAAGAACGCGAAATCGGCTCAATCGCCAGGAGCCTCGCAATTAAAAAACTTTCCGCGCGAAACTCGCCCGTTGATGCAAGCGGCGTACTTTAAATTACAAAAGAAAATTTGAATACAGATAGAGAGAGAGAGAGAGAGCGAACGATCGTCGGTCACCTATATATACATATAGAACGGAAATCGGGAAGCGAATAATAGCCCGATCGAGCAATTACAATTCATGAGAGCGAATTAACAATTAAAACGTCGATGTGTATATATATATATACTGTGGGGGAACTGCTCACGACGGCGAAAAGTTTGCCCAGCGTCAAAGAGACGAGCAGAGGTAGAAGAAAAACACCGAAGGCGGTATTTGGCAATGAGTCGGACTTTAAATTGGCTGCCTCCTGTATTTGCACTGCATAATCGCGGGGAAGATTGGTTATATATAATACCAAACGCGGCGAATCGACTCGAACGGGAAGAAAAATGACGGCGGCGTCTCCGGTAGAGAATTCGTTCGTCTTCGATATTGCTAATTTGAAATTTTTCAGCCGCTTAAACCGATCCAGAGGGACTTTAATATTTGATGAAGAAAGAAGCTGCAGGATATTCTACAGTATAATAAGATGTAAATTGCATTTTATTCTATTTGTGCTCGTAAGTGAATATTTCAATATATTATTATAAGAAGTGAATATTTAACCGTCTCGACTTAAGACATTTCGTACAGAATATAAAAGCCGGGATAACAGAAAATCAAATGAAAATCAAGTATACATAGATACACCATCGACGATTTCTAAAAACACAATCGACTTTTTACATATCTCTATCGCGCGTCAGAAGCAATCTCCATTTCCAAGAATTCAAAGGATTAGCACAGAATCCAGTAGCAGCAGAAGCGCGCGTTCATGCGAATTACGCAGTCGCGCCTCGTAAAGGCAGATTCAATTAGACGCACAGCGAAGCGCAGTCGATCTGACGGCTTCGAATTTGCAAACGGCAAGATTGCTTTGTAAGCAGATGATCCAAAGGGAAGCTCACTGCTCTCATCCCGACCGCAACTCGACTCCGTCTCGTCTTTCTCGCGCAATCATCGTCATCAGGTGCAAAAAGAAAAAAAAACAACAGTGTGTCTGATTAGAGATATAAGAAAGAACACGGTATATATAGAGCGAATCCTTATTCCGGCATTATACGTTATACGTACAGTCCGAGCAAAGTGTATATAACCGAGTTAGGTGATGTAGTATAGGCGTCCGGCGCAAACGTAACGAAGCTATACGTGAGCAGCCTCTCGATTCTCGTTTGGAAATTTCATTATACAGAGCGATCCGAGCGAGCCGTTAAAAATCCGGAAACAAAGACGCCTTATACCATCATACACATATATATATATATATATATACAAAACCGGCCATCGGAATTTCGATTGCTCGGCTATATATTTCACGCGAGGGCTCTGATTTCATTTGTTTTCATTTTGAGCGCGCCTCGATATTTTTCCGCGCCTATATATAACGAGAGAGCGCGGCGCACTCCGCGCGATCCCGAGGATCGACGACTGCACACCGGGGTTAAGTGCGTTTAGCTGTCGGCGGCAGGCTGCAGACACATATACACACAGCGGCGAATATTGATTTTAATTAGCGGTGGCCGAGTGTATATATATATATACATATAGCTGCCGTAGCAGCATCGACCAGTGAAAAACTTCGATGCAACGTCCTCTCCGCATCGATAAATTGTCTAATTTAATCCCTTTAGCCGTATCATAAATCCATAGAGGTTGTATATATACACAGTATAGCGCTGCAGCAGGCCGAAAAACAATTTATCGACTTTTATGAACGTCATTTCTCCGCGGACGTATATATACGCACGGCGTGGACCTATATGAATGTCGCTACATATTTGTCGTCGTCGTCGTCGACGGTATTAATACGGGGGAGAGCCGTCGCGTATCTATACTTTGTCTTTTTTTTTCGGTATCGCAACGCGAGCTATTCATTAAGAAGACTCGTGTACAGCAGCAGCACTTGGCAGTTGTGAAAAATGCAACACTCGTAAATCCTTGTCTAGCATGCACCTCCCGACGATGGAAAGCCGCGTGTACACACACCTACAGAGAGAGAGAGTAGCTATATTCGCTGCTAGTGGCCGGTAACAAAACAAAAAGGCCGTGTATATGGCCTGCTTGAATTCGCTTTGTTTAGATCACTCTCGTGGGCGCCCGCGCGGCATCGATGGCCCTCGTAACGTGGTATTCGCGTCTTGTTAGTCCTGACTCGTCATCCGCGAAACTTTTCATCCCCCTTTTCTTTCCCGCGAGCTTTTTCATCGCATCGGAACAATGACATCGGCTGTGCCTGGGCTTTTTGTTCCTAATTCCGTGAATGGGCCACTCTCGCATCTCTCTGTCTCTCTATCACCGACGTGGCTTATTACGTGTATAGGACACATTGTTCTCGACGCCGCCGCTGCATAATGCGTCTCGACTAATGTGAGTATATAGGCTGCAGCATCAGTGAGACATCCTCGCGCTGCTGTGGACGCTCGAGAGTCGCGCTTTTTCCCACTGCGGGCTATATGTGCGGGTGGAGAAAGAAAAGAAGGCTGTTATCTAAGCGCCAGCCAGGCTGATCTCGAATCAGTTACGTGATAGTATATAGTGAGCCACGGCGTGCAGGTGTCTATAATATTCGGTCGGTCGCGCTTCGGTTCTTCGACTTTCTCCGATGACAAAAAGATGCGGGGGAATCGAACTCGCGCTCGCGCGCTCTTATGTTCCGGTCCGTGTTCTTCCGATCCGCGAAAGAACGCCGCGTATATAAATAGTCAGGATGACGGCGAGTGCGACTGGAGTCCGTCTCAGCTCATGCCAGACTGAGGATGGCCAAGCACCACGCGCTGAGGTGCAGCCTACCGCTGCTGCTGCTGCTGCTCTGTCTGCTGGCTGGTAGCCTGGCGAGGGAGCATGGTCTAGCTCGGAGAAGGCTGCCGAGGAGCGGTGGCGAGAGTGGTGGGGTGGCAGACCTCGTGCCAGCTGCCTCGCACCACCACCACAAGGGCCACCACTCGGAGGAGCACGGCGGCAAGGAGCACCACCACCACCATCACGAGGAGCACGGCGAGAAGGGCGACAAGGGCCACAAGAGCCATCACCATCATGACAAGGGCGAGCACGGCGAGCACGACAAGGAGCACCACGAGGGCCACCACGAGGAGCACGGCGGACACCACAAGAAGCACCACGACGAGGAGGGCGAGCACGGCGAGCACCACGAGGAGGAGAAGGGCCACAAGGGCGGCAAGTTCGGCGAGAAAAAGGGCCACAAGAAGGGCCACAAGACCAGCGGCTACCATCACAAGGTGCACAAGGACGAGTACCACAAGGAGCACAAGTTCTACGACGACTACCACAAGGGTGGACACCACGAGAAGCACGGACACCATCACGGCCATCACGGCCACAAGGAGGGACACCACAAGAAGGGCGGCCATCATCATAAGGGCCACCACGAGGATCACAAGGGCAAGAAGGGTCACACCTCCAAGGGCCACCACGACGAGGATCACAAGGGACACCACGGCAAGCACGGCCACGAGGAGCACCACGACCATCACGAGAAGCACGAGAAGAAGGGCGGCCATCATCACGGCAAGAAGCACCATTACAAGAAGGGCTGAGCTGCTGTCACTGCTGCTGTTGCCTGATGCGATCCGCAGCCTCGATGTGCCAGCGTTTAATCCCCACGAGTTTTTCTGTACCTACCATCTCCCGATGATGCATGACTGTCGACTTGTATGCACTCTCTATTGTTTAATCGAAAACTTCGCTCGTAGTGTATTTAATTGTTATATTCATTATATTCTTTTAATAAAACGATTTATAAATTTACATGCTTGATCTTGATCTACTGTCTCTCCCTCTTCCCATTCCGCAAATACCTACACATTTATTCAATTGAAAGCTCTAGTTGGCAGACGAATTAAAATCATAAATTTTCAACTGAACTTTGAATTCAACTCGAAGCACGAGTCATTTATTGAAATTTTCGTAATAACGTGACGAGTCGATTATAATAATCATAAATGCAATCATCAATTCAATCAGCGTAAATTAAGAAATTATTTGATCGCGTATTTTTGAAATGTCACTCGTTTCAATTAATACGGAACGAAGAATCGAATTAATTCGTCAAGCTGACGCTCTCAGTGTTATACGACATCTTTTTCTATTATCTAGCGTAGTAAGTAAGCTCGTTTAAGTTGGTCGTCGACAAAGTAGTATATGCGATTATAAATTAATGCGTTGTAACTGTTAAAAAAGATCAATTAGTCATCAAAGCAAATCCAGACATTCTTGTAATTCTTACAAGTCGCTGCACAATAACGATGAAATAAGGGATGCGCCTCAATAGGCCGAACGCTTCAAATATATCAAAAGGCAGAAGACCGAAATGGAAAACTCGTCGAAGGAAAATCAGGCGCCAGTTATTCGAAAATTCACGATCAAACGCAAATGCGCGCGCGAGCATGGGCGCATTGTGTAGAAACGATTTGGCGCTGGGCTGCAAAAAAATAGTGAAATCGTGAGAAACGCGGGTGAGTTTGAGCAAGATCAACGATTTCAAGTTGAGTTGCATAAGCAATCGGACAGCAGCACAGAGCGTAGCGGCTGTGTACAGCGATTTTAAGCAGGTTAAGGAGACACGGCTTTCGTAACGGGCTGCTGCTGCCGCTGCTAGACGGTCCGTACTATAGACACGGTCTCTCGACACGGCGCTATGGCCAGCCAACTGGCTGCTGCAAAGCCACGAGCAAAAGAAAGACGAACGGCTTCCCTAATATTACAGCGGACAGCCACTCGGTACGCCGGCAACTCTCGGCAGATAGTGAGACATATATAATCGGCCGCATATCGATCTGGCCTGTGCACAAGCCGATTGACCGTCGAGCAGTGAGTTAGCAGCAGTAGCAGCGACGCGGAGCTGAGCTAGCTTGGCTCGTCGGAACAAACAGCAGTACAGTAGTTGTTTAGTATAGACAGTCGATAATAATCAGAAGCCGAGCGATGAGGTCGGGCACGCTCACGTGCTTGCTCGCGGTGGCGCTTTGCCTAGCCATAAGCCGGGTCGACGGCCGGGGCATAACGGTCGAGCAGCTCGGCGAGCTGCTGGACCTGGTGCCGGCCGCCTCGCATCATCACAAGGGCCATCACCACGAGGAGGGCCACGGCGGCGAGTCACACGAGGACCACCACTCGGAGCACGGCGACAAGGGCCACAAGGGCTACAAGAATCATCACGAGCACCACAAGGGTGAGAAGGGCCACCACGACAAGGAGGGCCACCACCACCACTACGACGAGGACGGCGGCCACAAGAAGCACCACCACCACGACGACGGCTACCACCACGAGCACCACAAGGGCGAGAAGGGCGAGAAGGGCCACAAGTTCCATGAGAAGGGACACTTTGGCAAGGGCCACAGCACCAAGGGCCACCACGAGGTGCACAAGCTCGACGAGTTCAAGAAGGACAAGGAGTTCTACGACGAGCACCACGATCACGGACACCACGAGGACCACGGCGGCCATCACCACGAGCACCATCACAAGAAGGGCGGACACCACAAGAAGGGCCACCACCACAAGGGCCATCACGAGGGCCACCACGGCAAGAAGGGCCACCACGAGAAGGGCCATCACCATCACGATCACAAGGGCCACAAGAAGGAGGGCGGCGGCCACGACCACCACCATCACCACCACAGCTACGGCAAGAAGGGCGGACACGAGGACCACAAGCACTGGCACCACAAGAAGGGACACTGATGATCATCGGCTTCCTGCCTCGATCAGTATCGTCTACCGACAGCATTCGACTACGTTCCTGCCGCGACATCCACACTTTTATATCATTATTGTTGATCACCGTCGATCCTCTGATCCATATTGTTTCTCTCTCTCTCTCTCTCTCTCTCTCTCTCTCTCTCCCCACCCCTCTCTTTCTCTCCTCTCTCAAGCTCCAAAGTTGTCCCCTATGTGTCGTTAATTAATTTAAGGCTATGCGATCGCTGCGACAGATGCATTTTGTAAGGATGTAATGTGTATTTTGTGTGTATTAAAGTAACTTTTTATTAACGAAATCGCCGACCTCGTTATTCAGCCACACCCTCTCAGCTATCTCTCCTACCCAGCTCCTTCGTTATATATGTATACTCCCTTAAAACGCTAACGCTGTTAGCCCGACCAGCGGAATTCCTGCTGCAGCGTAGATCGACGACGACTTACGTATACACATACAGTCTCTCCTGTATCCTCCCTGGCAAAGCTCTCCGATGAAAAAGATGCTTTATTGCGGAAGCGTCCGTGGCAAGAAGGTATAATGGCAGTAGTGTAGCGAGGGAAGCATTGTCGGCAAGCGCAGCTTTGTCCCTCGCGAAAAACAATTGACGCGTGTGCTTTTCAGCACTGCAGTATAGTGAAGCGTGAAAGCGTTTCGTCCCCAGATATCCCATTGATTTAGCCACGGGACGCTCGCAGTTTATATTATTTCCCAGCGAAATTGCAGTCTAATGGAAAGGATAAATAGAGGATTAACTTGGGTTGATTAAAAAAAATCTTCGCTCGCTCGCGGTAAATTAAGGTACACGTATATATCCGCCTCCCGCTTTATCCTCCTTTATCGTACTTTCTGATTGTAGCGAATAATAATAATTAGATATCCTCTCTGCTCGCTGCATATAGCTCTGGATTGATGTCATTAGTCAAACTCTCGATGTTTCTCTCAACGTGAAAAAAAAAAAAAAAATTGACGTGCAATACGAGGGAGAAAAAAAAAGTAAAAACGCGAGCGAGAAGTAGTGCAGTAGCAAAAGCTTCGTTTATTCTCGAAGAAGGAGCAAAAGTCGACGCGCAGTAAATAAAGAGGGCAAAAGGAAGCCCGCGAAGACCGACAGGAGAATGGAAGAGAGAGAGAGAGAGAGAGAG
>UCQR01002538.1:0-10713 GCA_900474235.1 Cecidostiba semifascia
GTGCTCCCGATGGCACAGTGTATACTGCGTATGCTTATAATTGCCATCGGGGCGCTACCGCGCCCCTTGATATAATTTGAATCTCCCGCGCTCTAAAGATGTCGCGCCTCTCGCCGTTATCCCCAAAATCCGCACACGCTCTCTTCCCACGTTATCTCTCTAGTCTACGTTCAAAAATCCCTGATCTGTTTCCAGCCAAGTTCCAGTCCACACCGCGAGTTTTTCCATCTACACCCGTCGCTTGCGCCGTGCCCCCCAAAAAATATAAAGAAGAGAAGAGAGAGAGAATACATACCTCGTGCTGCGCGCGTGTGTAATCCGCAAGAAGAAACTACTTTTTCGTCAAATTTTCTCTCAACTATTGCACGTCTCCCTCGAAAACAACCAACTCATCCGTTAAAAATTCATCAACTCGATCTCTCTACATACTTAACGTAAGAAAAAACAAGCTTCCAGAGCAAGAGATAAAATGACGGGAATGGACGGAAGACGCGGCAATCGCCAGGCTTACAAGGATAAGAGCAAGCCGACGGATATTCGTTTCAGCAACATCAATGCGGCTAAAGGTTCGGATTTTCATCTAGAATTTGTTCCTTTACACTTTTTTTTGTTCTCACTTGAGACTGGATGCCTTTGTGGCCACTGTCGGGAGGCTGTATCAGGGTGCGACCGTTTGCGATGTGTGTTTCTCCAAGTGAGCCAATGCCGGACCTTTTATGGGCATGAGACTGTTGCCGGTGTGGATGATGTGAAAAAAGATGCTGCACTTGTGTGTTTTTGTGTTTGGTCGAAGAAAATTGTTAATTTCGCTTGTGGGCGAGGTTGATTAGTGTCGTTGTACGTGCGCTTATTTTGAAACTTGAAAAAGTAATTTTAGGTTATACAGAATTTGTGATTCATAGGTTATTCTGCTGTGTTGGTTCATCAAACGCTTGTCAATTTATCCTTTATTGGTATCAATACGTCGTAAAGCTTTAGAAATCGTTATTTTTATGTATTCCGTTGACATTAAGTTTTTCTGCAGTCGATGACATTCAAAATGTATATACTTCATACGATGAATCATGAATAAACTCTGAAAACCCTTTGATAAGTCAGTAAATGTAAGAATAATGGTGAATATATAATATTGATTGTTTTATTTTCATTTGTTAGCTGTCAGCTATGCCATCAGAACCAGTTTGGGACCCAGGGGAATGGATAAAATGATCCAGGCTGGCAACGGTGAGGTCACCATCACAAATGACGGAGCAACTATTCTGAAGGAGATGAATGTTATCCATCCAGCTGCAAAAATGGTACCGCTCATTCCATTAAAGAAAAATATTTTTAATCTCACTGTACTTCTTCAGCTAATTCAATTCTATCTTTCAGTTGGTAGAGTTGTCCAGAGCACAGGATATCGAAGCTGGTGATGGAACCACCAGTGTTGTCGTGATTGCTGGAGCACTTTTGGAAGCCGTGGAACGTCTGCTCCAGAAAGATATTCATCCTACTTTGATTAGCGATGCTTTCCAGAAGGCCTCTGCAAAAGCCGTTGAAGTTTTGATTTCCATGTCTAAAGCCATTGACATGACAAACAGAAGCGTACTAGTCATGACGGCTGCTACTTCTCTTAATTCTAAGGTTGTCTCGCAACACTCCAGTCTTCTGGCTCCAATTGCTGTGGATGCAGTTCTGAAAGTGACTGAACCTGGCAAAGAGCAAGCTGTTGATTTGAAGGTTTGTATTCGTATAGAAAGATTTCTGAAGTATAATTTTAAAGACTTATGTTTATAATCATGTGCATTTTCACTTATTACAGGACATCAAAGTAATCAGAAAGTTGGGTGGCACAGTTGAAGACACAGAACTCATTGATGGAATAGTATTCACACAGAAGTCCTGCAACATCAATGGACCAAAACGCATTGAGAAGGCGAAAATCGGTCTCATCCAGTTCTGCATTTCTCCGCCGAAAACTGACGTAAGTAGCCGATAATTTCTGAATATAACAATAGCAAATACTATTCTATGATATTTTAAATAATATTTTATCAATTCATCAGATGGACCACAACGTCATTGTTTCTGACTACGCAGCCATGGATCGCGTGCTGAAAGAAGAGAGGGCCTACATCCTCAACATCGTCAAACAAATCAAAAAGGCCGGCTGCAACGTTCTCCTCGTACAGAAGTCTATCCTCCGTGATGCTGTCAGTGATTTGGCAATTCATTTCTTAGACAAAATTAAGTGCATGGTCATCAAGGACATCGAGAGGGAAGATATTCCCTTCATCTGCAAATCTCTCGGCTGCCGTCCAATCGCTTCTCTCGATCACTTCGTTCCTGAAAATCTTGCCAATGCTGAACTTTGCGAAGAAATCCAAACCGGAAATTCCAAATTCGTTAAGGTATAATAAACATCATCACGTTTGAAACAAGTTATTCCTTAAGAATTACAGTAATTAATATTGTTAAATCTTGTAGATTACGGGAGCACAGCACCAAGGAAAGACAGTAACGATCGTTGTTCGCGGTAGCAACAAACTCGTCCTCGAGGAGGCCGAGAGGTCTCTTCACGATGCGCTGTGCGTAATTCGTTGTCTGGTCAAACAAAATGCCATTCTGTCCGGTGGTGGTGCTCCGGAAATCCAGATGTCAATGCAGCTCGGAGCTTACTCGAGAACTTTGACTGGTGTAGATTCATACTGTATGAGAGCGTATGCCAATGCTCTCGAGGTCAGTTTGATGAATATTTCTTAATAACTACTTTTTGATAACAACTTATGTCAAGCTCTAACAATTTTTATTGTAGGTGATTCCATCGACGCTGGCTGAAAACGCAGGTCTGAACCCGATCGCCACGGTTACAGAGCTTAGGAAACGTCACGCTTCTGGTGAGACCGGCACGGGTATCAACGTACGTAAAGGTACGATCACACGGATGTTCGAGGAGGACGTCGTGCAACCGTTGCTAGTTTCAGTTAGTGCGATTACTCTTGCCACTGAAACCGTGCGCAGTATCCTCAAGATCGACGACATTGTCAACACGCTGCAGTAGGCGAACGGATACTGAATTTTTGTATGATGAGAGAAAAAGGAGAAGTATTTACGACACACGCTTTTTCAAGTCAGACACACGTAACTTTTTTTAACGAGGAATCGCTTGAAAAATCCCAAGTCGAAGATGCTAGAGTTCGCGGATTTTCTAAAAGTGAACTAGAAGGTTTTCGGTAAATTTCATTTGGGATTTTTGCAGACGCTAGCAACACATTACACATACACACGCGCCCGTCATTTTTTCAAAGAACAAAATATGTATACCGCAGCAATTGAGGTGAGATCGTTGAATTTTTGTATTGAACCTTGTATACGGTGAGATTAAAGAATTAAATAATCGAAAATCTATATCACAAAACTGTTTCTTTATTTCTCTTTTCCTATTATAAAAAATATCTCTTGTTTACAATCTCCTTCGCTTACGGTAATTCACAACGGGTATTTCTTTTAACATTATCATACTATGTATAACACACACTGTGAAACAAAAAAGATTTTTTACTCTATAAATAATTTAAAAAAATAATAATCTGTTAGAGTTTACATGCTTCAAAACTGAAAAAGCAATTTTTTAAAGTACATAGTATAAAGTAAGATTATGGACTACGAATCACTGGATTCTAACATTGTGTATTACAAACATTTTATCTTAGTAAGTACTTATGTGACTTCTTAACTATCAGTTTGTAAAATTGGTATATGTTGGAATGGTAATAAATTATACTTTCAAGCAGTGTTTTCACGTAAAATTTCCTTCTATCAATAAAATTTGATTTTCAATTCCCATATTTACTATAATTTTCAATTGCAAATTGTATGAAATGTATCATTTTCAATGATATATCTCAAACGCAAGAGAATACTTTATACAGATTTACTTGAGCAACATCGTCCAAAATTCACATAAATTGTGTATCAAGCTGTAAGTAACAGTTATCTAAATGCATTTGATGTAGGGAATGCTTTGTAGCACGTATTGTGTATTAAAATGAAAAAAGTTTATCTACACGCAGTCTGTAAAAACCTTATTATCGAACAATCACCTCAGTCATTAAGAAGTACTATAAAAACTTGGTGTCTTATCAAGTTTAAAATAGTTTCAATGGCCCATAATTATAAATATCTTAGTATTGCGATTTGCAATTTTTAACTTAGTGCTGACTGCAAATTTCTCACACCGTGACATTCGTGTTTTAAGTAATCATACATGCAATTGCAGGATCTAAAGTTCTCTTTCTTAGTTTGACTATGAAAAAGTCGCCGATTTTCATAATTTACCAGTTTGGACTGATTTGAACAAAAGCCCATTGCTGATATGCATTATTCATGTCACAAGGCATCAATGACAAGTGGTGTGTTTGCGGGTGAAGAGCCATGCATTTTTTATGCACTCTATGCAGAAGTGTTTTTGATTTCTGCAAGATACAAAACAGTTTTGTAAATGTTGTTTGGTTATCTTGTATATCTCGTTTTATTATGTAAATAAAGAAAAAAAGGTACTTACTTCGTCATACTGCCAGGGCCCATCTACAGTTCCTAATCTACAGAAAGCCAATTTGACGCCTTGGCCATCAGCTTCTACACATCGCTCGCCAACTCCCAGTTGTCCTTTTGCATTTAACCGGATCAACTGTAAGCAAATATTATTGAAATCAATAATACTTAAAGAAAGAAAAAAAGAGAAAAGTCGTTAAAAATGATTTATGTTACCTGATTGTTTCCAAAACCATGGCAATGAGATGTGGCCATGAGATTAGGTGGAGCATGTCCCATAGTATCAAGGCACATTTGTGTGGCTACATTTTTCATCTAAGCAAAAACGAAGAAATGTTTGATTTAAAATTATTACTAACAAATCCATACGAAAGTTTTAATATTTTACCTCTCCCCAATGAATATTTGGAGGTAACTCTGGGAATTTGTCAAGAACATCGTACGCTATATTATCCATAAACCATTGGAAACTCTTACATCCTTTCCTCCTTTTGAATTCCAATTGTTCTGTTATGTCTCCATGGTCTAATAGTCGGGCAAGAGGTTCTCTTGTATAAAAGAATTCTTTATGTTTCTCATCAAACCACGTTTCAATAACACGCTTGTAATTCTAAAATTTAAAGTTGCCAAATGAATAGTGTGCTGCCACGTATTGTACATATAATAAAACATAGAACAGTGTATCTTACTATGGTTATTAGAGGTCCCTTTTTCTTTTGCGCGAGTTTTCCGAAGTTGTAAGGCATAAAACTACGGTAAACGTGTCCAACATGGGAACAGGGTACCCAAAGAATGCTGCCTCCACATTGCCAAATTTTAAATGACAATTCGAAATTTTCACCTCCCCAAACTAGCAAGCCTTCGTCATATCCTCCAAGAGACAAAAAGTATTCTCGATTTATAGCGAATAAACCACCTGCATGCGTTGGAGATCTAAAAAACGTAAATTTTTATCACTGATGGACAATCTTATCGTTAAAACAAAGGAAACAAATTTGACTTTACTCCGACATCTGCATAATGATTTGTTATGCAGGTGTCGGAGTATGAATATCTAATCAAAATTTATTATGCATGTGCATGTGCATACCTATATGGTTCGCTATTGTGTTTCCTCGTTTTGGCTTCTCTCTGCGGTAACTCATTTTCCTTGTAAAGCATACCCCATTCAAAAATACCTCGATATAAGTGACCTTCTTGATAAACTGGTCTATACTCAAAAGTTTTGTGATCAATTCCATCAATTATAGGAACTGTCATTACTTTGCTAAACAAAATTATAATATAGCAATATTAGTATGTAATTTATTTTAATTTTTTATACATGAAAATATTTATAAAATACAGTGAATGTGTCTTACTTGTCTTCAGCTATTGGAGAAAGTAATGGAGGAAGCCAATTGACATTTACTTCACAGTGAGCATCTAAGAAAACAATAACTTCTCCTCTGGCTTCTCTAGCACCACGAGATCTTGTACGAATCAAGCCTTCCCTTTCTTTATTTCTCAATAATCTTACTTTTGATCCCCATTGTTCAATATAAGACTCCAACTCACCCTTCAAGTTTTCTAAGAGAATAGGTTAATAAAAATTAAAAACGTAATAAATTTTTCAATGTCAAGAATATAGAATCGAAGTAAAAAAATAAAACTTTAACTCACCTTTATTAGAAAAATCATCGACCAAAAGAATCTCTTCAAGGTATTGTGGTGGGGTCCTGTTGAGAACACTGTGAACAGTCCTCATCAGAACTGACCAACCCTCATTATGGAAAACTATGATTACACTTGTTTTGGGCAAATCTTTAGAGTAATTCCAATGCTTGCATCTGAAACAATATTAACATGAGTGTGTTTATTTTGTGAGAATCAGCTAAACTACTTTTTAAAAAAACTCACTCGTCTGGCCGTGTATCCGGTACTGATCGATCTAAGGATATCTCATCGGAGCACACAATATTCATGCCATAGGCTGTTTCTGACTCTTGCACATCATTCTGTTGATCATCTCGCACTATATGAGGTTTTCCTTCTTCTCCTGGTCCAGTCCTATGCTGAAGTTCTGGTTCAAAATTACCAGAACTGCTTGTAAATTCAGGAGCATGCACCTAAATCATTGATTTATAACCATAAGTAAATTTCACGGCTATCACAAAAAAAGTTTCTACGATGCATGAATATACTCACTTTTTGTTCTTTCAGAAAGCCTTTTAAGTATGAATGGAAACCGCTACTATCCCCTGATCCATTACGATGTGCCAATATAAGATAGAAAATGAAAATTGTAACTACAGCAGCAAAAATTAACTGGGTCAGACGATTCCTTCTCAACTGTACAATCCGCATCTTGCTGCCTTTAAGTAACGACTGAAAGAAGCACATTTAAAATTACTACCAGGAATATCAATCTAATGCAGAGAACCTACGTAATCGAATGAAGCCTCGATTAACCATCTACACCAATTAAAACAAAACCAGTCTTAAAAATCAATTGACATTCATCAGCCATGATCAAATCTCCAATTAACTTCCACTAAACACACACACCTTTTAACAAGTAACATACACACTTTTACAAGAAAAAATAAAATAACGTATCAGCTCTCAAGAGCCTGCACCACTTGATAAAATACAGTAACAACTATAATAAAATTTTGTAAATAAACCAGACTCACCCGATTCTAAATATAATTTGACTCTACAGCTGGTTACAGCGAGATACTTCACAGCATCATAGTCCTGCAGTTTTTGGTCCAGTGCATCATACCGACACGGCGCCGCCGTCCAGGTCTCCAGGTGTGCACACAAAGCTGTGAGCCGATTATTTTTATCGGGAAAAGTCAACGTGTCGCTGTCCGACTAGCGGGAATCTGCTCTCTCTCTCTCAACTCTCAAGTCTCTCTTCAAGTGTATTATTAGGTACAGTATCGCCCTCTCTCTCGCGCACCGAAAGTCAATGATGAGACGAGAGTGGACGAGAGTGATCCACAGGTGATGTTGTTTACGTATGTAGTTGTGAGAGAAGAAGCCGCATAAGTGACGGTAATATATCGGAGGTTTCGCTTTGCGTCATTCGCGGAGGGTTGCAGTATTACTTGCAGTGTAATCAAAGTAGCTAAGTGGTTTTAGCTGCTTATATAAGCTCTGGATTATATTGTGTTATCTAATGGAGGTTAATTTTGCAATTGATTTGTTGTATACAGGTGTCGGAGTATACAATACATTCGTAGGGTTGAATTTCTTAGAAATATTTCATTTTTTTTGGTGCAGTTGGACTAGACATTGCATCAGTTGTTGGAAATGTTATTGATGAGAGAACTTCTTTGTAAAAACAAGACAGACATTTTTTAAACAAAAATAAATCAATAACAGAGAGATGGTTCCTTATTCACCGGCACGACACAATCATCAAGGTAAGCTGCACAGAGTAACCTATAAAAATTTTATATCAATTATACTAGCAGAGAATATAGAATACCGTGTCTTACGGTATTCTATATTCTCTGATACTAGATGCATTTTACATTCAAATATATCGGCAAGAAATACAATTTTCACGCAAGTTATGACCTCGAAATGAAAAACTTTCAACTTTTGCGCCCTATGTATTCATATTATTGACTGTCGCACGACAATCGTAACGACCAAGTCACACTCTCCAGTCTCCATATGTGAGTGTGGTTAACATGGTAGTAAGGTAGTATACGTGGGTAAGCCTATATATATATATATATATATATACAGATATACTTTTGACACTCGAGCAAAACAATTTCCCGAGACGGACACGGAGTCTGCGCACTGTATTGTATTCCAGTAGTGCTTTGCTCTCTGAGCCATGTGCTTTACGCTCTCGGTCCTAGCGTGACATTCGTTCGTTTCGTTGCTGTAAACAAATGGATTTACAGTGTTAAGTGAATACTCGGATTTCTCATTTAAATAAGTAGAACGCGACAGGCAGAAAAATGGTAAGTTTGAAGAAGTTCCTCTCACTATACACTCGTTTTGAATGCCGAAAGTGAGGTTATGTTGTGGAATGTTTATTTTCTTACTTTATCGATGAAATATTGTTTATCAGGGGAAGACCAAGAAGACTCGGAAAGTGGTGCTACAGAGGTTCGCACAGATGAAAAAGATGATCAGTCCGAGCGATCCTAGAATGTGAGTAGTCGCAATATGCTTTGCGTACATTGTTTTCAGAAATCGAATGCTTTAACAATACTAATTGTTCGTTGCAGTAAGGATAGCAAACGAGCTGCTCCAAAAAAGAAGAAGCCTGAAGATCCAAATGAACTCAAAGTCAAGGAAGTGTAAGGATGACATAATAAATTATATTTGTAACTTGAAATTCATTAGCTAAGAATGTTTCTTACAATTTCACAGACCCCAACAGTCGTCGGCTCTGTTCTTCCAATACAACGAACAACTGGGTCCACCTTATCACATCATAGTAGATACCAATTTCATCAATTTTTCGATAAAAAATAAATTGGATGTCATACAGAACATGATGGAATGTCTTTATGCCAAGTGCATTCCCTACGTCACTGACTGCGTCATGGGTGAATTGGAAAAACTAGGTCAAAAATACAAGATAGCTTTAAAAATCGTCAAAGACCCAAGGTTTGAAAGAATACCTTGCATGCACAAAGGTACCTACGCTGATGACTGCATCGTGAACAGGGTAACACAGGTAAGATATACTTTGTATCAATGAAGCTGGCAATCAAGGAGTTTATAAGAGAAGTTCAATTGAAAAGTTAAACGCGCGAATAGCGGAAATGTAAAACTAAAATGCTTCTGATTTCTTCCGTAATTAACTTGACAAAAGTATTCAAAATATAAACAAGCCAATCAACGACTTGTTAAAAATTAAATGAAACAATTTCGGTGCCTTCTCTTCTCACGTCCTACAGCTCTTATAAACTCGCAAACTTAAGCTCCATCTCAGTTCTCGCAAAACACTGATATCAACCGTAACAGAGCCCATTAACGCCCCGAAAATCTCGTAATTTCAGCACAAATGCTACATCGTGGCGACGAACGATAAGGATCTAAAGCGGAGGATTCGCAAGATACCAGGTGTGCCCATCATGTACGTCGCGCAGCATCGCTACACCATTGAGCGGATGCCCGACGCTTATGGTGCTCCGAAAACTTAAAGACCAACAATAAGCGTCGACGACAAGAAGAAGAAGTCCTCTCTTTCTCTCTCTAATTTCAGGCTCGTAATTAAACGTTCAATAAACGCACTGCTCGAAAAGTCCACGACGCGCAGAAAAACAAACGAACGATGGTGGTGGCGGCGCATCCTGCAGTCGAGCATTAAAGAAACATTTTTATCATCGAAGAGCAGGAGCAGCGAGTGACTTTTGAGCGCGAGCGCTCTCGGGGAACAGGTTCGCGCGCACCTTTTCCCTCTCCTCTCGTCTCAGCTTCTTCTCTCCTGAGTGTCTACTATCTGTGTGTGTCTGTGTATACACATACCTATATGCACGAGGAGCATAAAGGAGAGGAGAGAGAGAGAGAGAGAGAGAGAGCAATTTCGCAGCGGGAGAAAAGGGCATTTAGGAAATTCCGAATAAAATTGTCCCGCGAGAGCGCGTATTATTTATTGTCGCGCTTGCGTTGTCGAGGCGAATAATCGCAGAGGAGAGAGAGAGAGAGAAGAGGGAGAGGCGAGAGGAGAGGAGCGAATATAATCTCCTGACCCGCGGCGACACCGAAGACGGAAAGAGAGGAAGAGAGAGAGAGAGAGAGAGAGAGAGAGAGAGAGAGAGAAGCGCGAGCATATGCGTTGCTTTCTAGGAGGTCCGACGATCGTAACGAAGCCAAGTTTCTCGCCGGGCTTTTCTCTGATGCTGCTACGCTGCTACTTCGGATTTTATTCAATGCGTTTGGCTGGAAATGTTATTATGGACTTTTTCGTTTTACCAACGAGAGGAGGACGTAATTGATGTCGATTCATTATGTGCTTAAGGCGTGAATTATAAATTTCGAAGGTGTCCGAAGGTATCCTGTGAAATGAAAATTTTCTTTAGTGCGGGATTTCATTGCGATTCGATCTTAATTGGACAGACTGTAAAGAGAGGATTATGCTGCGCTAAGCACATTGTATTAGCGCCTACTTTGTACATGTTATACAGACAATAAAAATATACTTTACTATACTTTTAC